>PVHY01000280.1:199990-264990 GCA_004024945.1 Uropsilus gracilis | reverse complement strand
GAAATGGCTGCTTTTCAAAATTAAGCCAAGTACTGGTGCCTTTACTTTGTTGGATACAGACATGATAACTTGAAAACTGGTGTGTGTTTCCGATCCTTTATTCTGCAACTCCAAATGTTTAGCATTATTAAACTACTATAATTACAAAACAGATGGCTGTTTAAAGATTCAGATGTAGGTGGTTTATGAAGTGGGGGACTTTCAGTTATTATTGAATATTAAGTCAAAGTTCCTGATCTGGTTTAGTTAGTTTTTTACTAGTCAAGTATTTGCTACCTGGTTTCAAAATTGCAACAACTATTGAATAGTAAGTTTATCAAGTGGTCCAGAGTTGCCTGTCTTTATTCCCCAAAGTTATACCCTCTTCATTTGGTAAGAAAATGTAGGAGAATACCATTCTTACTTCACCCTACCTCTTGGGAAGTATGATCTGGCTCTAGCAGAATTTCTAGTTTTAGAGAGGATTGACTTCCAGTGTAGAACCCACCATACTAATGGTCTTGGAATTTAAAAACGATACAATTTTACAAAACCATTCAGTATCCTTGCCCAGGATTTGAAATGTGTCTTGCTGGAGGTGTGTTAAAAAAAAAGAACAAGTTGGGAACTTGAGGCAAGTTGTCCCTAATCTGGGAGTTGGCTCTAATACAAGCATGATCAGACCTGAAACTCCTGTTGCTGGAATGAGACCATTGAGCATTTGCCATGCAGGAAGGGTTTTAGATCTCTGTGTCACAAACAATCAATAAATTATTTCTTGTTGTTCAGATGTAGCTGCTTATTGTAGCCCCAGTGAAAGAGGCTGGGAGAAGGGGGTCTTGCTAATTGTACTGAGCCTGCCTGCATTGCAAGTGTCAGATGATTTGATAGGACTGACATGCAGCTAAATGGAATAGGAAAAGACACTACAGTGGACTGTTGGTCCATTAGTTTGCTCGGGCAGCTTGTTTTACTAAGGAGTTCTCTAATGGTTTCTCGGCAATAATTACTATCTCTTCTTCATGCTATTCAACATGACAGGCACTTGCTGAAGTCGCAGCTAATATATTTGCACTCTAACCGGCCCCGATGCTGAATTTCCTTGAGTATGTTTGGCTAAGAAATGAATGATGGCCATGTTTTTTTTTTTTTTCCTTTGAGAAAATTTCTCTAATGTAGAAGACAGTCGTTTTATTTTGGATAGTAAGCAGGAGTGTGGTATAACATGAGTGTTAATGAAAAAAATTGATGCATTAGCTGTGCACTGCCCATTGCATGTCTCCTGTATTAGAAGTTGATGATACTGAAATACGGGGAAAACTTTTATGGGCTACTTTACTATGTAATGCTAATTACAGACCAGCCAGAACTAAAGAGAGGGAGTGTTTACATAGAAATGAAGCTAGAAAGTAAAGGATTATTCATTTGTTTCAACTAACTTATATTTGGAAGGCGGGACTAATTTTTTCTGCATTTCATTTTTAAATTAAAGGGGGGTGTCTTAGAATAAAGTATTTTAGCTCCTTCCCCAATTGTTTTCTCATTTACTTCTCATGTGTGAAGTATGGTCTGTTGTACTTATTGTCACAGTTACTTTCTTAAAATTGCTTGGATCTCTTAGGATAGTATTTAAAGTTTCTTGAAGAAACTTTAATTTTACTGAGAATTTTTCAGTAGAGTTTGTTAATGCTAGAGTACAGCATTTAAAGGTAATGGGTATTTAGGATATCAGTAGTGTGATTACTGTTTTTGTTGAAATCTTTGATGGACTTGAAAGTCGTAAAAAAACCAACATGAGAAAATAAGAGGGAGGAGAAAACAAATGCAGAGAATTGTGTAGGGGATGTGCCTTGGATTGAGACAGTTTTACAAGTGTGAGGTCATTTTTACAAATTTGTGAACCAATAATTATAATCGTTATTGGGTTTATCTAATCTCATCATCTCATTGTCTCTATTGAGTATAGTTTATTCTTTTAGGATAAAATACAAAAATATTAGCAACAACTTGATTTTTGGCAGTTTTTTTTTTCTTCTGCTTCTAAAACACAATACAGCTGCCTGTTAGCTTCTTAATACTTTGTTATCAGAAAGAGGAGAAAGAATTATCTTAGAAACATATTTAAAGCACATGATGAGAATGAAAGGTTTTAAAAAAACCTTTTAGAATCTATTTTCTTTGTGCCAGGTACCAGATGTTGATATTGGCAGTGCTTAAGAGGGTCACAGGGCATTTAAAATCACTAGGCTGTGGGGAATAAAATTCCAGGTCTGTTGCACCGAAGATTATTTAAAACTTGTGTTTTACCTAGCGGTAACTACTACAAAAGTACTTTTTAAAAAAGTGGGTTTCTATTAAATAGGTACCTTACAAATACATGATCAATGAAATTGCTGCAAAGTATGTTCCAATGGCTCTTCTTAGCATTGTCAGGGTCACTGGTTCCATTTAAGCTTTTATTTTTCAATGTGAAAAACAGATTGCTTTCAATTTTGTTAGACACAACTGGCCTTACTTTGAGTTATCCTTTTCAAATGAGAGGACAGAGGCTATGCTCTTGCGTTATAAACATGTGCAGAAAAGGTTTATATATATCATTCTTAGACAGCATTTCCTTTGTATGTGCTAGAACTATAGTTTTGAGAAGGAAATAGAATGCTATGACCCCTCCCTCTATACATAGTTTATCCTCTGGTTGAGCTGAGGTTCTTTTTCTTATTGATAGTGTTGTAGAAGAAGTTAAGTTTTCCTTGATTTTCTTAGGAAATATGCCTAGGAAATATGCCCACAAAAATCAATTTCATTGTATTTTATGTATTAATTCAAATTTCTTGAGTACAATCTTAATGACAAGTATAGCAAAAATACTTAAAAATCCTTTGCAAAAGCTCAGTAAGCTCTGAAAAAAATGAATTCCCTTTTCTGTAGGAAAGGAAATATTATAGTTTGTCAAGTAGTCAGGGGTAAAAATTAGAATAGGCCAATACGTCATCTCTTGTTTCTTCTGGGTGCTGGGATTATGACTAATTTATGCTTCTTTATACTTTTCTCACTTTGAAGATTTCTTTACAGCTTGAGAGAAATAGAATAAGGGAAAAAAGTACAGAAATGTGTATTTTAGCTGACTTTGATATGCCTAAGGAGTCAAATAGTGTCCATTCCATTAGAAGATTTAAAAATTTTGGTTGTGCATGATGAAAAACAAAGCCCTATTGATGTTTTCTGTATAACTTTCATAGCCATCAACCATTCATTGAGGGCCACTTTCTCTTGGGGTTTACTGGTGAGCAAGGAAGCAATTGTGTTTACAACTTAGATGGCAGAAAGGGCTTGCCTTTTTGGTCACTGCTTTTCTTATTTCTTTACTTTCTGCCTCACATATATATATGTTTTATGGTCATATCTTGATTATCAGCATGTTTGTGCAATGTAAATGTATTTACAGGGTGGTGTAGAGAACAGTGGAGTAATTTAAGTATCTCTTCCATCATATCGCTATAGTTTAGTAAAGAATGCGAAATACATGCAGGCCTATGGAGTAGATTCACTTCAGATCTCCTGACAGTTCATAATGTCCTTAGTATAATTTTGAATGTTCAAGTTTTTGTTTTTGTTTTTTTTTGTCATAACATGTTATAGTTACTTAGAGAAAGTCATAACATGTTATAGTTACTTAGAGAAAGTATGTATGAGAGTAATATTAATATTTAAGATTAATAATATTTAAGATTAATGATTAAGATTAATAATTAGGATTAATATTTGCATTCAGGGTACTTGTTACCTTATAAGTATGATCTTTGGGCTAGCCTCTGATCTTCATTATCTTCATCTGTAAAATGGGAGTACTAATGATGCTGTCCATTAGGATCATTGTGGGGATACATGAAAGTTTTTTATAAATCTAACTGTATATGTTTTGTTTATTGACTAAGCTACTCTTGGCAAAGTACCTAAATTCGAATGGAAGTTATTTGGATCAAATCCCTGCATTTATAGCCGAGAGCCAAATTGCTTTGCCCATTCAACTTGGAATAGAGGAGGTCAAAGATGTATGGGTTTAATTTTTTTTTCCTTTTTGTGAAAGGCTGTGCCTACTCCCCCCCCCCCATAGCTTTCATTAAAAAACTCAAAAATAGTTCTTCATTTTCTTTCCCTAATTACTTTGCAGAAATTTAGAATTGAAAACGAGAAGCTAGTAACAACCAACTTTCCTTCCCACTTCCAGATCAACAAAAGGGATTCTTGGGTCCTAGAGACCAAAGAAAGGATCAGCAGGAGTGCCCAGAGTGACTTGATGGATTGCAGAACCTGGCTGGTAATTACTTTCACTGAGCTAAAATATTAACTTAATACATAGGAATAGGGCCAGATGAAAATCAGGGTTTGGACTTCTGCATTCCTCCTACCCCAATGAATATTCCACATCCTATTCTTTGCCACTGGAGACAAGCTCATATATATATATATATATATATATAAAACATTTATTTATTTGTTTGTTTGTTTGTTTGTTTATTTATTTTGGAGACTAGGTCTCACTATTTTTGCCTGTGGAACTGCAGGCTCACGTCGCCAGGGTACCACAGACTCAAGCAATCCCCAGCCTCAGCTTCCTAGGTAGCTGGGATTTCAGGCGCGTGCCACCATGCCCAACTATATTGTTTTGGAACTAGGTCTCTTTCTGTGCCTCCGGCAGGGCTTGAACCGTGATCTCTGCCCCGGCCACAGCTTCCTAGGCTGCTGGTTATAGGCATGCACCACGATGCCTGGCCTGGAGACAACCTCTTTAATAAGCTAGTCATGCTTCTTTGCATAGGACTTGGTGTTGCTTTTCATGCTTCACCCTTGCTCCTTTTGTTTTGGTCGTGCTGGGCTACTATAGGGTGGGGGTATTTTACTGGTAAAGGGTACTAGCTTTCTAGGGTGGCAAGAAATCCCAACTTCTCAAACATTTACTTTTGGATTCCAGATGTTGATACATTTGGCTCATTGTGGGGATCAGATGTTTAGAACTAGCAAGTAGTAAGTTGCTGGACTTTTGTGACACTCCTACCATTACATTGCTCATTTTGGGGTGGCGAAGAATTTTCATTTTAAAATTAGTATGTTGATTGCTAGTACTTTCCCAGCATGATGGGCCATGTAAGATTATAAAGCCATAATGAGATTCTGTGATATAATTATTTGACAATGTGTATTTGCCCTGTGTTGGGAGGAGCACGCACATATTTTTAGCTGATTGTCAAATCTGTTGTACATAAGGACTCATTTAATCTATAATGTGCTCAGCCCCAACTCTTCCATTATGCAGCAAAGAGCAGGGTATCTAGAGAGGTGAAACTATTTCCAGCTCACTAGAGCCAAGAACAGACTTGAATTCAAGTTTTCTGAGTTCAAGATGCTTGTTAGTTTCATGTGTATAGTAATAGTAGCTACCTTACTGAATTTAGAGAAAGTTAAGTCCCAGCATCTTCATTCAGGTTTTGGAGCAGTGAATGCTGTGGAAAAGGTCTTAATAAACAAAGGTCACCATCATTGTCATCATTTTTACTTTTCATTAGTGCTGTCATTTACTGCCACCAACATGTTTTGATAGCAGTTTTTATATATGTTGTGTTAGAGAAACTCAACTTTTGTTAGCAAATTGAAGAAGTACTCAACTTACCATGACTGTTTACAAAAAAAATACTGATGTTTGACACTTTTGACTCCCATAGAGACCCATGAAAGCCATTGGTAGAAGATGATTGAATAGTAATTTATAATCCTCATTTTGATTTTTGTACATTTTTATGTGTTTATGGGCTTTGTTTCCAACTTGCACAGAATTGTCAAATATGATGCTACTAAAATACATCTCATTGACATAGAAGAGATTTCATCCTTGCAAAATCATAATTCATTATTAGTCTTTTCTGCTTCCTTGTTTCCATAGATATCTACATGGGATATGTAAAATTTCAAGAATCAGTTTCCTAATCCTGCAGCATAGTGCTTCAGACTGGGAGACCTTTAAGAAATGACTTTGATGTAATTATTTAAAAGGTCAAAAATTGGGAATTTTTTAATGATGGGAATATACTAATATAGTAGTTGAAGAGATGGATTCAAAACTATCATGTCAATTTGTGATACATAAAAAGAGATATATGTGAAATATATGAAATAATTCTGGAAGGATAAATGGATAATATTGTTACCTGTTTTCTGGGTACATTAATAACAAAATTTTTAATTGACTTTCCTACAACTACTCATAATCATATAAATTATTTAAGAAGAAAGAAATTACCATTTGTGACTTGGGAAATTAGTGATTGATAAACATCATATTAACTCCACCTGTATGTTTGCTGGTAGTTCAGTTTATTAGAGACAATAAGGACTTCACAGACAGGGGGGTTGGGATTTCACCCCTTTCCTCAACTTAAAACTTTGGGGTTGGGCAAGTTGGCTCTCTGAGCGTTATTAGTACACACTAATCTCTGGTGTGATTTCTTTTACAAGGTTTCTTAATCCTGAAACTGACCAAATCTCAGACGTATTCAGTAAATATTAATTCCTCTTTCTACCAGTCCCCTTTCTTAAATTCTGTTAGGGATAAAATCAGGGACTAAGGGAACATGGAAAAAACTTTGGTTTTCATATTAACATTTTCAGTGGTTTGCCTTTTTAGTTATTTTACTATATAGAACTTTGTTCCATTAATCCTGGGACCCAAACTCATGACAGTCACAAAGTGTCTTACTTCAAAGGATGAAAAAACTGAGCAAACCAAAATTGTGATGAATTCTCCCTTGGGATTGCCTGGGAATGTCGAGTAATGGCATTGCCATCCACCTCTCACTGGCAGTGATGCAGTGGGTATGGAGAAGGACTCTGGGGCTGAGAGACGGTTTATAATTGCGTGACCGTCTGGCCTTCTCTGAACATTCCCTTTCCCTTTCAGGATTCCTGTAATTGTCATCAGATGGCTCAGTCTTCCAAATGTTTCCGGTATTGCAATGACTTCTGGAGTGTGTTTAAAAAAGGCCAGAATTAGCAGTCATCATTTGTTTGCATCTGCTCTGTTGTGTGGAAGCATTCAGATCGAGCATCTCTGGAATAGAGGGAGAACAAGATACCATGTTCTCCATACCCTTTTTTCTCTCGAGTCTTTGCACTTCCTTTGCTGATTTTTTTCCCCCCACCTGCATTGCTTTAAAGGGGGGAAAAAGTGAGGAAAGATGTAGCCATTGACTCTATTTTCACCTTTAGTCATTCTTTTTTTGAGACTAGGTCTCGCTATTTTTGCCCGTGGAACTGCAGGCTCTCGTTGCCTGGGGTACCACAGACTCAAGCAATCCCCAATCCCCAGCTTCAGCTTCCCAGGTAGCTAGGATTACAGGTGCCCACCACCATGCCTAGCTATTTTTTTGGGACTAGGTCTTGCTGTGTTGCCCCAGGCGGGTCTCCAACCGAGATATCCCCCGTCCTAGCCGTTCCGTAAGCTGTTGCTTAGAGGCACATGCCACTGTGCCTGGCTGTCATTCTTTCAGTGTCACTACTTTTGGGACTTGTATTGAACCTTGCATCTTTCCTGGTTCTGCTGAGGGCCTCAGGGAGGCAGAGAGTTGAACAATAAGGGAACCCTGTGAAGAATGAATCAAAGTCTTGGGCTCTTCCCACTTGGAGGAAACTGGGGCCTTTGAAACCGATTCTGAATTTCATCTGATAAAATCTGAATGACAGAAATCATGGCATTAATTTGCAAAGTGGGTGCTAGGGTTTAAAGGACAGCCTGAGAGCATGGAGGTGAAAAAGTATGTGTTTAGGAAGGAGTATGTGTTTCAGTTTAGCTTAAAAATGGGGGAAAATCATGTATATTTGCATTCCTTCTTTGTATAGGGGTCAGACTAAGGTTTCCAATTTAACATGAATGCTGTCTATGAAGTTAAGATACAGAACGTATACCCTCGAAGAGGGTTGAAGTATGTGCCGTTTAAGGAATTTGAACTTCCCTTCATCATATAACTAAAAGGTCCAAATATAGGAAGATAATTGTATTTGTGTTTTCTTTTTTCTTTTAGTTAGATAAACTACTGTAATTTGACCTTGACTGGTTTTATAGAAAGGAGAAAATTACCTAAATGAAAAGAGACAACTACTGACAAAAAGAAACACCAAACAAAAATGGAGTGATTGACACATCCAGTCCCTGTGTTTTCCCAGCCCCTTATACCCTAAGCAGAGATTGAGTAGAGAGAAATGAGAGTGAGATTGAGTAGAATTACTCAACTAGTTGATATTGGGAGTGTAAAATTAAAGGGAACTGATACAATTTCTTTTTGATTCACAATGTTGGCTGAGAAACTGTTCTTTAAAAAAACTACTTTGCTTTATTGGCTCTTACTCATGTAACTAGTCAAGTAGTTTACTGCATTGTGGTGCCCTTGTTTGTCTAGTGATGGGGTGTTCTCTAAGCTTACAGGAATCCAGCTCTAGATAGTGGTGGTAACTGTTCTTTTCATAAATTTGCCCTTTAATAATTGCCATTTGAATCTTTTAAAATGATTGAGTTAAATATCTGATAACTGCCTTAACCTACTGATTGTTTTTAAACCATCCTGCCTCTCTCTCCCCAAGTGGCCCTCTATAGAGATTGGGAACAGGAAAACCCTTGATCGTAGAAAGAATGAGAGCTATCTTATGATTAATATAAAAAAAGTGGTCATGATTATTGCATTAATGTTAGCAGTGGTTGTTCCAAGAGTAGGCATGTGACTAAGGTCTGGTCAATAATTTGTAGAAAGAAGTTGCAGAGTAATGAAAATTTCCCATCTGGAATGAAAAAAAGTGTTGCTTGGAATTTTGTTGTGATACTTAGTAAGAAAGGATGCTCCAATAGAAGAGAGAGCCCTTGTGTTTGGGTATAGTGTCTTTAACACAAGGTTGCTACTTCTGACTACTTGTTTTGTAGTACAGCTAATTATGTATGCTCTTATTAACCGGATTTTCTGTTACCTGAGAACAGCTTTATTTCCAGCTAATAAAATGTTTACTTTAACTGTAACTTTAACTTTTCTATTTCCCCTTCAGATTTGTAAATTTTTTCTTATATTCTAAAACTAAGTCACACAGCCCTTTGTATATCATTTTAACTCTTCTGTCTTGACACAAAGAAGCAAGTACCTTCTTGGTGGGATAAATCTTTGAAACTGATCCTCTCCAAAGCAAGTGCTTTGCTGTCAGTGAGTTGTTTGGTTGACCATCTCCTTTCACTACTGATAGTACCTTGGTGAAAGGTCTGTAGTTTGATTGCATTTATTTTGTTTTTCTGTGGTTTGTAAATGGGATGCTCTCTGCTTCGGATTGTTATGATTGATAATACGAGAATGAAGAGGTATTGGGAAATATTCTAAAAATACTTCTATTGTTGAAGGTTTTTCGGTGTTCAGTTAGTATTTCTTTGGAGTGTAAGGTTTGTTTTTGTGTTTAAGTTTGTTGACAAGCCCATTATTATATTCAAGCTGTTTCTGGCAATTTATTTTCCCTTTTACTAAAGAAAACTCAGGGTATTTCCTAGTTTGAATTGTACTTGGGAATGCTTGGTTGGTACTGAGAATCTTTGTCACTTAATACCCCTAATGAGATACAAATGTTCTAAATGTGTCCTTATGAGTGGATTATATTTAGAGAAGAATCTTATTTTACTTAACTAATCCCTTTGCTTTTCATGGTCTATCAGCTATTCTTATTAGACTCTTATAGTTTGGTTCCATATGGAATTCCTTGTGAAATCAGCAAACAGTGTCATTAACTAGTCTCTCTCTACCCCTCCTTACCCTTTAGCCCCCCCTCCTTTCCCCTGCCCCATTACTGATCTATTTCCTGACCCTTTAATTTTGTATTTTCCAGCATGTCTTATCTATGGAATCATCATTTGCAATCTGGCGTAATACTTTTGAGATTCATCCATGTTGTTTCATGTAAAACCTTTGTTTTTTAAGCAGATGCATTTTCTGGAATATTTGATTGAAGGCTACATTTTAAAGGAACAGACTTGATTGTAATTTAGCCTGGTGCTAGCAGAGGTGCAAAAGACGAACTTCAGTTGAGTAGTGTGTAGGAAGCGGAATTGGTCTCATTTGAGGTACAAAATGCAGGCTTAACTACTCCTGTGGAAGAGGAGATCCTGTATGCTGGCAGTATTGAAGCTGAGTTGAGTATGAGGTTTTCCTGAGATGTGAAGCCCAGCAGATTGTGGTCAGGTGAAGGAATTCCTTTATTATCCTGTGATTTTTGCATGAGTCAAATTTACTAAGCACCGACCTTGCTTAAATAAAGGTGTTTCTTTGTTCTTCATTCCAGCACATCTCCACCAAGAATCACTTTCAAGGCTTTGCTTTGGACAATGGCATACAAAATGAAGATTGTCCTTTCCATATAGTATAAGTTCACTGGTATTGTTTTCCATGGATAACTGTATGCATATCTTTTATGAAGTTGAAGCTGGCCAGGCATGGTGGCACATGCCTTTAAGTGCAGCTACAGAGCATGGCTGAGACTAGGAATTGCTTGAGTCTGTGGGTTCTAGACCCAAGACCCACCTGGGGCAACGTAGTGTGACCTAGTCTCAAAAAATAGCTGGGCGTGGTGGTGCATGCCTGTAATCCTAGCTACCTGGGAGGCTGAGGCTGGGGATTGCTTGAGTCCGTGGTACCCGGGTAACATGAGCCTGTGGTTCCCTGGGCAAAATAATGAGACCTAATCTCAAAAAGAAAAGAAAGAAAAAGCTGAAGTTGACTTGTTCCACAAAGCTAGAATTCACATTTTGGTTGTCACATATTTGACAGACATATGCGAGATATATATATATATATATATATATTATACATACACACACCACTAAATAGATACACTTTCTTGAATATCTTTTCCAGTAAAAGGGTTTCTCTGGAACTGTATTTTTTTTAACATCTGAATCCTTAAACCAGAAAGGGTGGAAGTAGTAATGAGCTAATACAGTATTTTCTGTATTTAAATTTGATTAATTTTCTGTGTAAGTGCTGATTCAGGATTCTGAGGCCACCTCCTGACAACTTTGGAAGAAAAGCCAAATATTTACCTGTTGGAAGAAAAATTTCTCAGAAAGATGATGTACCTCACAAATATGGATAATGAAAAGGCATTTGATAGACAGTAAACCCAAAGTCTTAAAAATTAGAGCTGGAACACATTTTATTCTCAGGAAGTCCAGTGAGATGGATATTTTCCTCCCCTCTTACAGATGGGAAATCAAGGTATTGACAAGTCAAGTAATTTTTTGAGAGTCAGGCAGCTTGAACAGGGAGATCTGCAATTCAAAATCAATTGTGCAGTTGTGGTTCCAGATTCCATACTTCTCTTGAACACCATGCTGTCTTTGGAGTTCTAGAACGCAAACGCGCGAGTTCTAGAATGTTAACATACAACAGTTATTTCTGTATCCTTCATATTACAGTGAAGAGGGAAAAATATATAGCAAGGACTTTGAGAAGACTATCAGGTTCACAGATGTTGATGGAGAAAAAACTAAATGCCTCCTCCCCCTTCACTAACAACTCTACCACATCTCACCTTGACACTCTGGCAGACTTTCTATTTGTCTTGGTTTCTTATCAGTTTCATATCTTTATGAAGTTTGCAGAGGCAAAATTGGCATTTAATCCCAAACTTTTGTTTTGTTGTTACTTTATTCTTGGCCTTTGCCCGGGAATACATTAATTCACTTTCTGTTTCTGCTATCATTTTATTATTCTCAAGGTGTCTAGAATCACCTTTACTGTACTCTAGTCTATTACTGTTTAATCACTCATTGTCTGATCTTTTGCTTTTTCCACTGGCAGTTGGAGTGGGAAGAAATTGCCCAGTTAAGCTGGTTGAGAGTTGAATTTTGAATTGGGGAGTAGGTGGGAAAGTTGTGGGTTCAGGTTTTATTTTGGTGCAAATCAAAGACCTTCTCTGGTCCTCCTCATTTACCTGTACTTACCCTCCTTATTTCATGCAGAACATTTCTCCCTCTGCATTTGAATTTCAGAGGTAGCGTGATGGTGCAGATGAGTTTGACACAGGGCATCAAAGGTAAAGATGGGAGCTCTTTCCTTAGTTTGTCATAGTTGTTATTACTTTTAGTGACCACAGTTTAGGAGCTAAATTAATTTTCTTTATATATTGTTACTTTCCCTTGCAAAAACAGTTCCTCACTTAAGCTTATTCAAGTAGAGAGATTCACTTAATGTTTATCTCACGTGTTTTCCCTTTCTATGCTGTCTCTTCTTTTTACTCCTTTCTCACTTTGGGGGACTATTTGTTATAAAAAATTCAACTCCTATTCTAGTTAGGTAATGAAGTTCCCTGGAAATGAAGTTGAATATTAATGTGTTATGGTCACCATTCTTCAAAGATTTACTCTTTCTCTACATTTTCTATAATTAAAATTGTCCTTCTCAATTTCAGTTCAAAATATCTGAAAAGACTCCTTGTTTAGTTAAGAGAAAGCAAATTTCCCTAGGTAAGTTCCCATATGTTTTCTGTAAAAATTGGCATACACTTTCTTTGTATTTTACTCCTGTCAAAGGAGATCCTTCTAAGAGTAATCAACCAGTCTAAGCCACTCATCTCTTTTTTGTTTGCATTTTCTTGGGTAACTTTAACTCTTTTGGTGCTGTCTAGAAAAGTTAGCATCTTTCTACTGCAACAGAAGTTTGGAGTCTTACGATTGTGACCTTTCTCTGTTTTTTCAGATGACCATTGCTTATTTTGCTTTGAATGGGACATGAGCATGCAGGGGAATTTTCCTTTCAGGCCCTGGGAAAAGCCCTAGCAAAATACTGACATGGTCATTTCTTTTTATAAAGTTTGCATATATTTTTGCATGCATTTTCTTAAATAGGACCTCCCAAAATGTTTAAGTCTTAGGTCTGTATCCACTCCTGAGTGGTATGAAGAAATAGTAAGAAATAGTATGAAGAAATGAAGAAATAGTAAGAGCTATGAAGAATTACGAAGAAATAGTAAGAGCTATCGTATTAGCTATTTTCTCCATGGCTTTCCAGTGTTATAACTTCTTTCAATTCTTATGACCCTGGTATCTGAAAATGCAAAATAGTTTCTCATTCATGTTGAAGAGGTAAAGATGGTAAGACCTTGCCATTCTTGGAATGAGAGGCTAGTTCTTTCTCTGTTGTTTAAGCAGATCCCTTTTCAAGGAAAAGAAAAAAGAATGCAAAAGCTCTAATTCAAAGGGTTCATTGTAGTACTATTTATAACAGTCAAGTTATGGAAACAATAGTGTTTAAAGAAAGATGAGTGGATTAGGAAGATGTGGTATAGATACACAGTGGAATACTACTCAGCTATAAGTTGCTTGAATTTTGCCAGTTATGACACGTGTGGATGGAATGAGAAGTGATTATCTAAGTGAAAAACAGCAGAAGGAGAAATACAGTTATTGGATGGTTTCATTTGTACAAGGAATATAGAGAAACAAGGCAAAGCATCAGACAAAACAAAACTAGAAATATGACTGTAAAATTGAGCCATCCAGAGGGGGAAAGAAGTAGAGAAAAAGTGGAGAGGGAACCCACTGTGAGGTGGACTGAGGGTGCCTTGGTGTTGGGAGAGGTGTGATAACACATAGAAGAAGAGGTACGAAATACACCTCTGAGTCACAGTGTTACAACCCAATGTGACATTGATTAAAAAAAACAAAGACTGGATTTGTCTCTCTAAATTGCTCAGTAGCATGAGAACACAGAGAAAAACCTTCATCAGGGTTCAGATGTATCCATGTTCTGGTTTGTCAGGTATGATAAAGCTTGGTACCATAATTTTCTTTTTATTTTCTCAGTCTCAGGTTTGTCAAGACTTATGTGTAGGGCCAGGCACAGTGGGACGTGCCTTTAATCGTAGCCTATGGAGCTCAAGGCCGAGGCTAGGAATCACTTGAGTCCGCAGTTCAAGACCTGCCCAGGGCAACATCGCAAGAACTAGTCTCAAAAAATAGCTGGGTGTATAGCATGCCTGTAATCCTTGCTACCTGAGAGGCTGAGGCTGGCGATTGCTTGAGTCCATGGTACTCTGGGTAACGTGAGCCTGTACTTCCCAGGCAACAATCGAGACCTAGTCTCAAAAAAAAAACGAAAAACAAAAAACATGTGTAGATTGTTCCAGTTTATATTGTTTCTTGGAACTGTCCTTTTTAAAGAAAGGTCACTAGATTCACTATATTGTGGAGTTGGAAAGGAGGTGGTTTACAAGTTTTCATCACTCTGTTTTGCAGTATCACTGCGTTTCTCCAAGTTTGGCTGCAATAGTTGGGCATCCTGTATACCTTAAGCTTCCTCCAGTCATTGGGACTAGAAGTTTTTTAAAACATCTTACTATTCAGTTCCCATACTTTATCCACTACAGACCCTTTCCAATCAAAATAAAGCCTTAACGTCTCTGTTTTCAATGTTCTGCTTGAGCAGACCAGCCTCTTTTTTCCTGCTTTTTTCTCTTCCTGACGCTGTCTTACATCATGTCATAAATGCTTTTGTTTCCCAAGTTTGCCTCCTGTTTACCGGTGTTTTTCATGTGTGTATGTGCACATTAATTTTTCTACACTAAGTTTTGTGTTTTACAACATATTTAATAACTGGAATATTAACTTCATTTTTAATAGTGTTTTTACTGAGGTAACATTGTTTATAACACTGTATATGATTCAGAGATACAGATTCACACCTGCCCTGATGTATATTACCATCACACTGACCACCAAGGTACCCGTAGTCTGTTGTGCCCTTTCCACCATGTGCTTACCATTTTATCCCCTTTTTTTTTGAGACTAGGTTTTGCTGTTTTTGCCCATGGAAATGCAGGCTCATGCTGCCCTGGATACCACACACTCAGGCAATCCCTAGTCTCAGCTTCCCAGGTAGCTGGGATTCCAGGCGTGGGCCACCACACCCAGCTATTTTTTTGGAACTAGGTCTCGCTACGGGCCCCAGGTGGGACTCGAACCACGATCCCTAGCCCCGGCCGCTTCATAGACTGAAGCTTACAGTCATGAGCCACCGTGCCTGGCCTATCCCCTCTCTTTTGACTCTCAATTCTGTAGTTCATTAAGTACAGCTTTGTACCTCCTAAGACAAGTATTTGTATATTTGTATAATGCTCCAGAGTAGATTCAGAAGTTCAGTAATTGCTTTGTATTATTTATTTTCAATAGTGGTAGGACTCCAAATATTCATTGATAAAAGTAGTACCAGCCTTTTAAAAACCTTTGGGAACATCCCACTCAACACACTGAATGTTAATTATGTGCCCCTTCTCGACCCCTTACCACAAGTATAGGGCTGTATTCTTCCAATCTGCAGCGCTAGAACAGTGTAGCAGCAAATTCTCTTGGATTAAAAAGATAGTTATGTTTATTTCTTATTCCTGTGATTCTTTCCTCCATTCTTTGAATAGGATTTTTTTTTATTTATTTAATTACAAATTTTGAATATTTTCCAAACTTACTGGAAAAATATAATTTGCTCTTCCACTATTTGTTGAGATGTTGCTAATCCTATTTATTATTACAGAAATCTTTCAATGATTTTTATATTTATATCAAAAATCAACTTAGATATACTTTAAAATTTTTATTTGGAAAATTTATGTATATACTTTTGGTTGATTGATGTGTTAAATAACTTAATATTAGCAATGATTGATATAGTTTAAACATGTCCTTGAATTCAGATATTTCATCTGAATTAATTTTTTAAATATTCCTAGACAGCATGAAAGGAGTGTGAATGTAATAATGGTTCAAACAAAGTATATATTTAATTTGTGAATCAATTTTAACTTGAATTTGTTGTATAAATAGCTGTTATGATCAAGTGCTAAGTAAATAATATAAAGCAGTGCATAGTTTGAAGCTTTTGTTGGCTCTTCCCAAATAGATCTTAAATCTAAATCAATATTAAAAAGTTCTAAATAGTATAATTGTTTTATTAGATAATCTGAGCTTTGGGTAAATTTATAGACTCTTGAACCTTAAAATATTAAGACTAAGTAAGTCTAACTATAACATACGTACAGATCATTTTGAGTAGCATAATTTGTCTTCAGCATAAATATTGCACTTGTATAGTATAATTGCTATCCTAGAAAAAAAAGCTTGTCTGAGTATTTGTGGGACTGGGGGAGGTGTTAGGTTTATATTTGTGTTTAGACTTAATTTGAATGGTAGGTTAAGGTTTATGGAGAGTAGTGTGCAGAACGTTTTATTTACTTTTTCAAAACTTGTGAATGAGAGCAACATCTGAGCCGGTTCTTTGGGAACCAAGTTTAGAAAATATGGTTTAATTCTATTTTAATTGTACCTTTCATTATACCTTATTTCCGTTTATTTGCAAATCATGATTTTTAGAATACTAGCATACTTAATACCCTGTGTTTGAGGCAGGGCATGGTGGCTCGTGCCTGTAAGCTTCAGCCTATGAGCGGCTGGGGCTAGGGATCGCGGTTCGAGTCCCACCTGGGGCCCGTAGCAAGACCTAGTTCCAAAAAAATAGCTGGACGTGGTGGCACACACCTGTAATCTCAGCTGTCTGGGAAGCTGAGGCTGGGGATTGCTTGAGTCTGTGGTACCCCGGGCAACGAGAGCCTGCGGTTCCACAGGCAAAAAGCGAGACCTAGTCTCAAAAACAAACAAACAACAACAACAACAAAAAACCTTGTATTTGGATACATTAAATTTTCTCCTAGATTCATGCTTTCAGATTTTTGAACTCAGCAGGAGCAACATAAAACCTGTCTCTTGCCTAAAACTGAATGATTACACTCTGATGTTTCCAATGTATGAAATGCACCCAATTCTGGTTTACTTGAGAGGAAATACTTCTAAGAATTAGGTGTACTTAGCTGTCATGACAGACTGTTTATTTCTTCCCTCATCCATTCATTTTTCTCTAAAGTATTTATCAAGTTCATATTATACACTATAAAGTATAGTGGACCTAGTTGATGAACAAACAGAAGCATTTATTTCTTGCCCTCAGCGTTCTCCCCAGGGAACTAGGAAACCACAGTAGCATGTGATAAGTGCCATACGTTTCTGTGTCAGGGTTCTATTAGCGCACATGAGCATGTAGAAGGAGGAGTGCCAGAGACTTTCCGAAGAGATGACACCTATGCTTCCTCATTCTTCAGAGTTGGCTAGGAAAATAGTTCAGGTAACTAGAACGTCCATTTTTGAATCAGAAAATTTTCTTCTGCATTTTACTTTGATGAGAAGATGAGAAATGATTACAAATTTAATCTTTTAAGTTTAAAAGATTCTTTTGATTCTCCCTCTCAACCAGAAATTCTCATATATTTTTGAAATTTTGAATTGTTCCCAGGAATTGAAAATCCCAGCTTTTCCTTTTTTTTCAGATTTTTTTTTCTGTTTATCTTTAATTTCATAAAATTGAAGTGGTGCTGAACATTTATTTTGGAACTATTATCTTACACCTTATATAAAAGTCACTTTGTTTTCATATTGTGTTGTGAATTTGAATATCTCATGTAAAATATGAATTTCAGTGATTGTTAGTAGATCCCCCATTATTGAAAAGGTAGACTGGGTTTTAACTTTTGCTATTTTAAATATTACTGTAGTGAATTTATATGTATCTGAACTTTCAATTAGCTTTCAGTTAAGTCTGATTATTTCCCTTTGGGTAGTAAAAAGGTAGGCTTTTTTTTTGTTTCTCGTTTATATTTATATATAGATACAAGTATTTATCACCTCTAACTCCCCAGTGATTCCAACCCTGATGACATGAGGTCTTGAATCTTCTAGATAGTTTAGATCTTTGACATTTAGACCATTGTTCTCCTTGACACCTGCTTGAAGAGAAAATTGGGATCTCATTGCATTTGTACAACTAAACATACAAGTTAAACTAGATGTTAGTGATTAGACACTAAATACAAGATGTTATATGTTGCTATAACTTTGAAACTGTTATATTCATTTTTAAGGAGTGTCCACATGTCTAGAAATGTTTTATGAAGAGATATTTTTTAAATAGAGAAAATTTTTATAGTACATGTTCTTTAACTGCCTAATTAAATACCTTTTAGTGAGTGACTTAGGATGTATCCTATTATATTAGTAACCTCTGTTATGGTAAAACTCAAAAGAAAAATGGAATTCGTTCTTTGACAAGCCATTTTTCTTAAAGGTGGCAAGGGGGTTTGTTTTGCACCAGAACCGGGTAGAAAAGCTTAGCATTAGGAACACTTGCTTTGCCAGAGTTTTATTTTTGTACACTTTGTACTGTCTCAGGATTAAACTCCTGTGCTTGTCATCTGTTCATTCTGTGTGCACCTTAGTGCCTAGCACAGCATACTTAGTAAATAATTCCCTCCAAATACTGTAAAAATGAATAACTTTACTATATAGATAATTCACATATCATAGTATATTCAGAGTTGTGTGGTAATTATTACAGAATTTTGAACATTTTTAGCACTTCAGGAAGAAATTTGTATATATACATATATGTGTATATATATATATATATATTTTTTTTTTTTTTTTTTTGAGACTGGGTCTCGCTATATTTTCCAGGGTAGTCCCAATCCTGCAGACTCAAGTGATCCCCAGCCTCAGCCTCCCAGGTTGCTAGGAATGCAGGTTCGTGCCAATGTGCCTGGCTACTTTTTTGAGACCAGGTCTTGCTGTGTTGCCCAGGGTAGTTCAAACCCGCAAACTCAAGTGATCCCAGGCCTCTTTCCTCCCAGCACTTGGACTACAGGCACGTGTCCCCATGCCCGGCAGAAATTTTTATCCTTTAACTGTCACTCCTCAACACTGCCTTCCCCTGCAGTTGTAGGCAACTAGGAATCCACTTTCTATGTCTTTGGATTTCCCTATCTAGAAATACTGTATAAACATATTAAATGTGGTATATCATGATTGTCATCTTTCATTTATTTAGTATTTTCAAGATTGATCTATACTGTATGCATCAGTTCTTCATCCTTTTTATTTTTTTGCTAGATGCTCCATTGTATGTTTGTATCAGAGTTTATGTCAGTTGGTGGAACAAATAACTTTCTAATACCTAAATACATTGGGGTAAGTTTACACAGCAGAAACAAAGGAAGAAGTGAATTTGGCAGGACCCAGAGTTGGAGATGCTATATTCAAAGCTTGTTGAAGGGAAGGGTGTGTGTGTGCGCGCGTGTGCGTGCGTGCGTGCGTGCGTGCATGCGTGCGTGCAGCATGCATGCATGCATTTGCTTTTTAGGATATTTTTATTCTAAATAAAATTATTCTAAATAAATGAAATATTCTAAATAATATTTAGAATTTTAGAATAATTTTGTTATGGGGTTAAGGAAGAACATCACCTTATTCAGTATATCTTGTCAGTTCTGTCTTTAAATACTCCTTAAATCTCATTTCTCTTAATTTATCTAAACTGTGTTTAACTTGGTTATTATATTACCACTACTACCCTTTTTTATTTTTTATATTTTGGAGACTAGGTCTCGCTATTTTTGCCCGTGAAACCACAGGCTCATGTTTCCCGGGGTACCACAGACTCAAGCAATCCCCAGCCTCAGCTTCCCAGGTAGCTGGGATTACAGGCACGCGCTACCACACCCAGCTATTTTTTTGGGGAACTAGGTCTCATTGAGTCCCCTTGTGGGGACTTGAACTGCAATCCCTGGCCCCTAGGCTGCCACCTACAGGCATGCACCGCCATGCCCAGCCCACTACTACCCTTTAAAGCAGGCAGCAGGAATATTTCTAAAGTTTCTTCCCTAGGCATCGAAAGCCCTTAATGTAACCTTCACTGCTAACTCACATTAGGCCCTTAGATTTTGAAGCCATGAGTAATTCTGATATGTTGCCTTTCCCATTGTCCACCTCCCATTTTATGTGTGTGTGTATATGTGTGTGTGTGTGTTTAATAAAGGATGAAAGTGTCCTTTCATAAATTTTTGTTCTAAACTTCAGTTCATATCTCTTCAAGAACAATGTGTTAAGGACCTCTTTTGGAGATTGGTGGTGTAGAAGTTGGTTGTGAGCCTGGGGTTCACTGAGCATCAGAACCATGCAAGTTGTCATGAAGATTAACAGGGATAGAATATGAGAGTACCTGGCATTGAATATGTGCTGCTTAAATTTAATGTCTTTTCTGTTGTCATTTGAGTCATTATTGAATTTCATTGTTGAATACAGTGATTTAGGTGAGCGTGATCTTTTCCCTTTTTGCTGAAAAGAGCGATTAGTACATTGTGATTGCTTCTAGTTTTTTTCTCTCTTAAAAGTTTATTTTGTTTTCTAAGACTCTTGTTTTCTAAAGTCTCTGTAATTTTATTGCTGCTCTAATACCGTTCTAGCCATAGTACTTCATAGTACTTCTGCGGATTCCTATGCATGAAAAGCAGCCATTTATTGCCTTTCTCCCCATTGCAACATTTGTGTATATGTATCTTTATGATTTTCTTATAATTAAAAATATTTGTCCAGTTTAAAGTCAATATTCAAAATTTGAAAAATAGGACATAAAATTCAGTTGCAGTGTAGTTGCCTGCAACAACCATTGTGTTTCATGACTTTCCAGACATTATTCTATATAGTACACATACTTATGTATGCCTATTTTGCGAAATAGAAACTGGGTGACTCTACATGTTTTGTTTAAATGTCAAATGTTTCAGTGTTAAATCATAGCTATATATATATATATATATATGTATAATTTTTTATGGCCACATGATTCAGTTGTTTGGGTGTACTGATCTTTATACTTTTAGGTTTTATCTAATTTGGTTATTATATACAGTACTGGCTTTGATTTTGAAGTCACAAGTGATTCTGATAGGCATTTCACCTCCTAAGTTAACAGTTCTCATGAAATAATTTCCCTGAGATTTAATGTCAGATCCAGTTCAAACTTGCTTCTCTTTTCACAGGTCTTTTGTAATGTTACTCCTTGTAGAACAGAGTGTCCCACTTTCTCTGCTCTCACTTCCTTCATTTGCTATTTATCTGGTGCTGGCTTGCTAATTTTTTAATGTCTCTACCTCCATTTACCTTGGCAAAAGTCTTTATCTTGTCTTTGCATTCTGATCTTTACCTTTGTCCTATCTGATCTTTACCTTTTAAGTAATTGTTCCTTTACCTTGACTGATCCTTTTCTATTTCACTGTTGATAATGTGATTAAATTCATGAATTTTTCTATTTCCAATTTTAAATATGAACTATCTAATGCAGTTAGTTGTAGAAATTGTTCTGAAAAAGAGGGCTTCCAAGTAATCAGTGGAGTACTTTGTATTGTTCAGTATACTTAAAAGATAAATCTTCACAATCTGCTGTTGCTTTTCCTAAATTGGGATATTCTTAAGGTTATTTTTAATCCAGAACTGTTTTACTTCTTTTGGATCTGCTTTTTGGCCCACGGCCAGTTGATTATGTCCTTAAGGAGCATTAGCCATTTAAAATAATTTTAATATGAAGCTAAGTAAATCATACTGCATATTCTAAAGCCATGATTATTAGACTAGAGCATGTAACTGATTCACTTGGAAGTCTTGTTTAGTCAGATTATTAGATCCCACCTCCAGATTTCTTTATTCTTCAGGTCTCCTACAGGTTCAGAGAATTTTCATTTCTAACACTTTTCCTGGTGATGCTGATAACTGTTCATCCTAAGACTCTACCATGAGAATAACTGTTCTGAGGACCATAGAAATCATTCTTATATTATTTGTAATTATACACTTTTGTTTGTTGGTCATACAATAGATACAAGTGAGCATTTATTAGAAGAGCTGGCTCTAGTTTTAAAAGAAAAAACACTATTAGAAAAGTATGAAAGGCATACTAGTTATACATGATGTGTTCAACACCACCAGACAGGGATCTGGAGACTTAGTTTTCTGAGTTGTTTGGGTCAAGAGAGGTTTCCTTAAGTGTTAGCTGATTCCCCTGACCCTACCCCTTTACTTCCTAAATTTTCAAATAGATCCTCAGTAAAGAGGTTCAATATCTCAATTAGAAGTGCTTATGGTAGCAGCCATAAAGTAGTGCATACACATGTTGATTTGTATTACTATAAGTGTGATTTATCTTGCATTGTGATAAATCAATGTCAAAAACAAATCCACAAAATCTGAAATAAAAAAATACTTACATATTTTCAACAAGTGTTCAAAGTGATTTTAATGAAGACAGTTTTAAGATTTATCACAATGGGAAATTAAAACTTGGGTGAGAAAAATATAGGTAATACAAATGACTTTGGAAATCTGAGCTACTTGTTAGATGATAGTCTATTATCAGGTCTGTAAGAATATAAAGTTGAGTCTGAAGAAAGGCAGAGAAATTTTAAAATAATGGGGATTGAAGCTGTCATCAGTTTTGATTCATCTGATTCATCAGATCCAATTTCAGTAAGTGTACAATTCTCTAGTTCCTTATCAGATATAACCGGTAGTTATTACACTTAATTAGTATACTGGCAATTTGAAACTTTGGGTTTGAAGTTCTTTCTGCTTGACAACTGGGATGGGAGAGATGTATAAAACCTATTGCAGTGGGCTGGCATTGTCTGCAACTGACAAGCGCATGGTGTAGAGTGAGAAGAACAGAAAATGCACCCAGCCCCTCAGGTTTAGATTTGGTAAAAAGACCGCTGATTTAGCCAGAAATACTTCAGTTATATTGTAGGGGAAAGCCCCTTGTTCTCTGGAACTGTCACTATGAGTTGGAATTTGCAGTCATTTTAGGGAGTTTCTTTTACCTTTTTTTTTGTTGTGCTCTCCGTTACCCTTTTTTGATGACATGACATGTGTGGTCTTTTCTTGTCAGCAATTAGGAGAGAAATCTCAACAGAGTCAGAAACCTTATGACATAGAAAACATTTGCCCGAAGTGTTCCCATGTGAGCAATGGGCATGGGCATGTATTAAGAGAGGGGGAAAAAAGGCTTTTTGTTGAGAGTGACAGGCAGACAGGATGAGCAAAGTTTAACTTAAATCCTTTCATTGATATTGGAAAGTCATAAGCCTTCATATGACACTGTCACATTCAACTCACTGTGTGATCTGGAATTTTGTAGCTTGTATCTCTCTCTGTCTGTGTGTGTGTGTATGTGTGTGTACACTGTGTAAACATTTTATGAACTGCGGTGTCTGATCCATCCGTCTGTCTGAGCAGGAATGTCCCTTGACAGTAAAAAGAACAGCAATCAGGACAGAATTGGTCAATGCGGCATGTCTAATGGTGGGAAGATATTTGAAGGACTTGCTATAGACACAATAGTCTCTCTAAATAGCCTCTTTGCACCCGGAGTCTTATTGCAAACAGGTTCATTAAGGAGAGACATTCTGACACACAGCATCACTGTAATGAAAGTAGCTCTGTTTTTCTAATATTGTATCTTGCCACTTCAGTTATGCTGGTAGTACAAGATTTCCCTTGTGTTGTTGTATATTTCTCCAGAAAAAGAATCAGTCTTCATAGAATATACAATTATTTTGTACAGGAATGTATAACTCATACCTAAGATCCAGTCCTTCCTGTTTATGTGCACTAGTGCAAAAATAATTGGCAAACACATCTTCCAGACCAAAAGATCCCAGCACCTTCAATTTATTGGACTAGAAGATGTTGAACCAGAGTTATAATAAACTTTAAAAAAATATGTAATGTTCAAAATGGATTTGTGATCAATCATAAAAGAAAAAAAAATATTAGTACAGTTTCCCATGAGGTGTAATATTTTTTTGCTTAGGATTTTAGCCAACTCCAGTATAGTATCTATTCAAAGGGTGGGGGGGATGCAAAAGGTTTCATCCTCCAAGCTTTACATATAACTACTATATGATGACTTAAGCTATTGGATTTTCTGCCTGTTAATGTACAGCATGAACATTATGAACATGGAAAAAAAAGGTTATATTGGTTTAAAAGTGGATATGGAAAATTTAATGTGCTCAAGTGGGAACAATGGCATATTAAAAAAAAACACTCATGACACAGATCTAATAATTCACTTGCCCCTGTAGGAGAAGGGTATCAGCTCTGATACTGGCTCATAGTTTATTTTTATATACACCCCTGGTCCCTGCAGTATACCCAGTATGTGGGTTCCAGAGAAAAGAAAGAAAATAACCTGTAGGGAAATCAGCCTGGAAACCTTTCATTAAATACATTGTACTTTGTATTGTGTCATTCACAGAATCTTCAGGAAATAAAGAAAGGAAAAACCTGTTATCTGTCTGCATGTGTGAAATATTATATTTGAATACTATCATTTGTTTTAAGATTAAGGCTGAGGCTGCAGACATATTAGTTATTATTCACTTACATCTGGTAGATAATACAAGAGGGATTTAAAAATTCTTTTTCCATTTCTAGGTTCCGCCTTCCTCTCTGCTTCTCACCCCTCAGACAATGGCAGAGATACTACTTTTACTTAAAACTATCTTGGTGAAAATATTTTTATGTTGGAAATGTTGCCTCTTTATGTAGAGGGTTGGAGAGGTGAGGGTAATAAAACTAGTCTTAAAAGTTTTGGTGGAGTATATCATTTAATAAAATGTCTATTTTTAGGAAAGATTGGCAAAACTGTTAAGTATAATCTTTCATGAGAAAAAATGTACATGGTAGGGGTGTAACTGTGGGTAGTGACACCTTTATCAAGTTGAATGTCCTTTGGAGTGAGCCTTTGTCTTGTCATTATAGTTCATGTATTGCTGTTGGTAGGCCTTTAAAAATCTGTAAACGTCTTATCTTTTTTTGCTGACTATTCATGCAGGATACACTAGGCAAGCCAACTTTGACACATATTCTGCCTGTACTTGTAGCTGTCTCTTGTACGAAAATGAACACACATCTTAAATCTAAACCTTGAGCAACATATTTAATGAACTTCCCAAATAGCAGATACTTAGAGAATAGTTTTGATCTGAGACCTGCAGACTGTTGAAAATTTATTATTTCTAAGGTAATTTGTGATGAAAACTTTGAAATGTAGAGAGTTGTACACTGAACAGATTGATCAAATTGACAGCTTTTCCATGCTAGACTCAGTGCTGTCTTGTGGCCTCAGACCAGATAAGAGTACTTTCTAGATCTGGTCATCTAGATCAGGTCATCTTTCTGAGCAAAAGCTTCTTTTGTTTGACTTGGGGCTAGGGTTTTGGAAAACTAGATGTGCTCAAAACTTCTCAAATGAAATAGCCCCTGGGCAAGTACTTATCTCAGTATTGTGGTAAGGAAGCTCCTGACATGGCTAAGGTTGTCCCAGTGTTAGGTGTGAATCATTTCATTTTTGATTCTTTCCTGCTTCACATATCTGTTAAATTCTTAAACCAAAGACCCAGTGAATTTACAGACATGCCATTTCATGTTTATGATTTGAAAATAACTTTTAACTGTCATTCGGTAATTAAGAAAGTCAATTTCCCAAGGGTGGATGGGCTTTGGGATGAGGTTTCTTACTACCATTCTTGTCAGTTTTACTAAAGCATACTGCTAGTCTACCCCTGCTCTTAAGTCAACTCTCAATGAACAACACTGTCAACTCTCTTCTATATAGACCTCACACTTTCAGGTCTGGACCTCACCTGACAGATTAGCACTGAGCCATGACACAGTGTTAGATGCCTCTGTTATTGATGAGCTTTGGGGAGGAATGAACTTTTCTCTTTCTAGCTGAACTTAATGTTCATTTGGGGCCAGCAGTGTCACTGAGCAAATCTGAGGAGTGTCCAGGTCCATGCTGGGTTTCCTGGGGGTTGTAGATAGTTTCTATGGCAGTGAAGATGGGTTCATATTAACATAAGAGGTGACAGATCTTGCTGTAAATTGAGTTTTGTGTGCTGGGTATTTTACTAGATGGTTTACATGACATTAAACTGGTGAATGGAGATTACTTTTCATTTTGCAGATGAGGAGACTGTCACTAGTTAAAGGAGCCCCTGGGGTCTTCAGCTCCTGTGCTTGATCTCACCCCCAAATCCATACTGTTATTACACACTAAACTGCCTGGCTCTCCTGGGTTTCAGTCCTTTTTCTCTTGGCTCTCATGCCTGTACTCTTTCAATTTTGGGGACCCATCACTTGACCCTACCACCTGTTAGCCACATGACTCTGTTAGCCCTTCTGAGTGAGTGGCATTTTCTCTATCAGTAAAGTAAGGGACAGTGACCCCTCTTATTTAACCTGTGTTGTGAAGAGTAAATGTAGCAAGGTCTCAGAAAGCTTGCTGTGCACTGGGTATTTACTCTGTGCCAGGCACTGTGCTGGAACCTGTAGTGTAGCAGTGACATGGACAGGCAAGATTTCTGCCCTTTTAGATACTGAGAATTAGAGAATTAGTTTTGTATCATATATTAAAAGCACTTAAAGACGTGGGAGCCCAGTTAACTAACTTCAAGTTTAAGTCAAGGCCTGAACAGATATAAGACCTTTCCATTGTCTCCAGGGTATTAACTAGTAATGTGCAAAGCCCCTTGCTTTTGCTTATTTTGTCTGAATGCGAAGTTGTTTTTTTATTTTTTTTTTCTCCAGTCCAGATTTCTGGAGGTCAGAAATGTGAGGATTTGCTGGCTGTCTTCTTCTCAGTTGCTTCTCCTCCTCTGTATTCTCTCCTAATTTGCATTCTCTTCCCGTGTTCTAGACCTTATTCCCTTACTTTCGTTTGTTCTGTTTCCTGCCTTTTTCAGATTTCTGAATCCAATGTAAAGTCCACTTCTTCAGATTGTAGCTTTTTTAAAAATTGTAGCCTAATTTTCACTGTTTAAGTAATCTTCTGATAAACACTCTGAAAACATCCCCATTCCATGTTTTTGTCAGTGTAGGCAATCTTTTTGTTTGTTCCCAGGCACTGGAAGTTCCAAGAGGTTAGGGTCACTTCTTCTCTAGTACTGATCCCAGGTCTAGGTCTGTCTCCAAAATGCAATAAAATTGGGACCTCTTCCCCCCGTTCCCCCTGCAATATGTTCTCTAGAAAAAGTCATCTCTTTTCTGACAAACCATTTATTCTGTCCTTGCAACAAATTGACCTGTTAAGCTGAGCACTTTGGCTCTGCATTTCCTTTTTTCCCCCCTCCAATTCTTGATAAACGCCAGTATCATTCTCCTCCAAAATAAGCTATCCTTTATTTCCCCCAAATTCTTCAAACTCCCCCATCAGGCACTATCTACTGGGTAGGAAAGGCGCTTTAGGAAAAGATTCCTTGGTGTATCGCATTACTTTTCATACTTTCTTGCCAGAACTTGGTGTAAGTTCTTACTCACTTCCTTGCCCTGGTCATATAACTCGTCTTTCCACCTCTTGTCCTGAACTAGTGATCCTTTTGAAACACTTATCTGATCATGTTAGATCTTAAAAGTCTTTGATAACTATTGAGGTATTTACTAGTGAAATGACAGTGTATCTGGGGTTTAATTAAAAATTATCCAGTAGAAGAGGGAAGTTAGGGGATTAGGTGAGTTTAGGAACAAGGCTGATCATGTGCAGATAATTGTTGAAGCGGATGGTGCAATTCCCAGTTACTATTATACTATAGGTTTTCCCAGTATCCTGGAGTATTCCTGCGTGATAAGTTATTTTGGGGTCTCGGTACCCTCAGTATTTTTCCATATAAATTAATGATGATAGAGTACCTAAATTCCAGAAATAACCTGCCAAATCATACCAAATAGGAACATTATTTCCTCAGTTAGCAGGAGAAACCTGTACTTATATTTGTATATTTGAAAACAGTACAAAATTTTAAAAAACAAACTTTGACTTTATACTCTATAGATAATATCTGAGCTTCTTGACAGAGTATATAAATGCTCTCACATTCCTTCCCCAGGGTCTCCTTTGGCCTTTGATCTTCCTTGGTTCTGTAGGCTGACTGGACTCTGCAGAGTCCCTGCCCTTAGCATTGATCTCCTGAAAGACTCAGCTCTACAAATAAATCCTCCCTGGCCCACTTTTGTAGCTTGATTGAGGTCCTCTCTCCTTTTGCCTCCCTTATGCCTTTGATAGACTGGCCTTGGGGCCTAGCACGTTGCTGCTTTGTGCACCCCTGAAACACTTCTTACTCTAGTCCTGAGGGCAAACAGAGCAGCTCCTTTCTCACCTCCAGTTTTCAGTTCAACTGATATTCACTGTCTACCTATGGAGTGTCAGTCATGTAATGAAAACTTGAGATTAAATTAAGCACTTCTGGTGCGTAACTTGCAGAGATCTACCACCTTGTGAACCCCGTGTTTTGAGCACCACCCAGTGAATTGGAAGTACTGGGGAAATGTGTTCTTAGTTGAACAGGTAAATTCTGGGACCGAATAAATGTTATATTAGAAGCAAAAAAGCTGAACTATTCCAAAGAAGATGATAAGGGAAAACAAATTTATTTCATTTTGAAGAGAGACTTGGACTGGTCATCGGTATGTCACCCACTCTCCTCATTCCCAAGCTCATCCCAGACATTCTTCAGGGACTGTAGTATATATATATATATATACTATTAAATTCATAGCTAAAATGTGCTAAGTTTGAGATAGTCATATAGTCTTTATAATAAATAAAACCCATTGCCCATCTTTTTGTCATTTTTAATGTTGACTTTAAAACTCTCCTATTCTACCTGGGCACGTTGGCATGTGCCTGTAAGCAACAGCCTATGGAGTCACAGCTGGGGCTTGGGATCGCAGTTTGAGACCCACCCAGGGTGACATAGCGAGACCTATCTCCCCCCCCCCCCAAATAGCTGGGCATGCACCTGTAATCCCAGCTACCTGGCAAGCTTAGGCTGGGGATGGCTTGAGTCCGTGGTATCCCGGGCAATATGAGCTTGTGGTTTCACGGGCAAAAATAGCAAGACCAAGTCTCAAAGAAAAAAAAACACAAAAACTCCCCCAAAACTGTTCCTATTCTGCATATATATATATATATATATATATACACACACACATACATACACATATATACACACACACATATATATAAGTCCTCATTTATACATATATATGTGCGTGCGCACGCCTTTCTCACCTCCAGTTTTCAGTTCAACTGATATTCACTGTCTACCTATGGAGTGTCAGTCATGTAATGAAAACTTGAGATTAAATTAAGCACTTCTGGTGCGTAACTTGCAGAGATCTACCACCTTGTGAACTTAGTTTTTTGGTGATTCCAAACTCCAGTAAGACTCTGGAGCCCAGAGGTAAAAGTAAAAAATGTTTAAGAGATTTGAGAAATGAACTGATTTTTGTGGCCTGGAGAAGTGAAGACCACAGTATGAGTTAATCACTGTTTCCAAACACATGAAATAATTTTACATGGGAGATGGTGCCAGCTGTTAGCCATTTGAGTGAAAATAAACAAAAGGACTTAGGTTGCAGCTGGAGGGATTTTAGTTTGATAGAAATTTTTCATTAAGTGGTTCTGGGTGGGAACTGGGTTCCCATCCTATTAGATTGTTGATTTAGGTCCAGATTGGAGGGCAGTAGGGTGGATTTGAAGAATTTAAGCATCCTGAAAATCGGGTTTCAAGATGAGCAAGCCAGCAGCTGTGAATGCCCTCCGTGCTCCAAGCTACAGAATGAGGATTCCCCTCATTCTTCCCACCTTCCCCCAAGTTGAAAGAAATTAACCTCAATTAAAGAAAATCTTGATGGATGACTATAGAGATAAATGTGATATATCACACAGGAAAAACTACATTAAAAGAACATTAAAGTTGGGACAGAAAGAACTAAAAGTAGAAAAATTCATAGTTAAAGGTTGAAAAGGGATAATGTTTACATGTCTCCTAACATGTAGACCTAACAGGACACATTAAGAAATTATGTGTGTTCCCTCTTGTGCTAAAAACTAAGTTTTTTGAGTTGACACACTCAGCTAAATATACAGTTTCATTGCCCAGCTTTAATTAAGGCATCAGCAATGAATGATTATAGCCTATGGATAAAAACCTGTTACTTTTACCAGCAGAGTTTTGGTGTTTGTTTAAATATTAAGTTTTGGAGGGGGCCAGGTGTTGATTCTGTGCATTTTAATATTTGAGCATATTTCAGTTTTTCTAAAGTCAAGAATTCTTTTTCAAAAGCCCTGGTTTTGATTTGACTAGAATTTTAGTGACTTAATAGTTTTAGTAATATTGAGTGATACCATTTTTATTTATATTGAAAGAAAATCCAGCTTTTATCCTTCAGCCACGGGTGGGTTTTTGTCATTCAAGGATAGATCTAAAATTTTATATGTGTATTTTAAGCAAATTGATTGTTTTGCATGGGTCACAAACAAATCAATCATATTTTGAATTTATAAAAATCACATTGTGATACTAGAAAATCTCCTTTACAGTTTTTACCTAGTAAGATTTATATGTTTATCCATTGTTTTTGTGTTTATATAAATGTATTTACCATATCTGGGACAAAAGCCCCAAGTGGGTCTGGAATAACATGGTTTCAAAGTAGAATATAACTTGAGTAAATGTTTGTATTTGGTAGAATTTGAATGGTGCAACAGTAATCCTGTGCTTCTTCATCCCTTTTCTGACTCCAAAGAGTTTCTATCTTTTTCTAAATGAGGGTCAATATGAGAGTGTGTACCTTCTGAAAAATCAGATTACATTTCATAGTCGGTTTCTTATGCTTCTCTGTCAGTCCCTTCCTCCCTTTTCTTCTTCTAGCCCTCCTTCCCATTCCTTCTTTCTTTCCCCACCCTGCTTTGGCTCTGTTTCTTTCCTTTTTTGGGAGAAAACTTTGAGTTTTTTGACATTAAACTTATTTGTGCGAAAATGACAAGGCAAATCAACTTGTTTCTGAAGTCACTGAGCTATGAAGAACAAATTAAATTTAGAAAATTTAAATACTAAATCTTACAATTATTTATTTATTTTTAAAATTTGTTTATTTATTTATTTTACTTGTGACTAGGTCAAGCTAAGTTGCCCGGGGTAGTCCCAATACCACGAACTCAGGTGATCCCCAGTTTCAGCCTCTCAAGTAGCTGGGATTACAGGCAGCCGTCACCATGCCAGGCTCAAAATTGTGATTTTTACTGCGTGTGGTGGCACATGCCTGTAATCCAAGCCCTGGGAGGCAGGAGGCTAGAGATTACTTGAGTTCATGGATCTGAGACTACCCCGGGCAACATAACAAAACCTGGTCTCGATAAAGCAGCTGGGCACCATGGCTGATGCTTGTAATCCCAGCTACCTGGGAGACTGAGGCTGGGGATTGCTTGAGTTACTGGTACCCCAGGCAACATAGCGAGACCTAGGGGGGGGGGGGAACCTTACAATTTTATTTTTAAAGCAGAAGGAGAATTTACCTTTCATTAAAAAAAAAAATTATATATATATATATACATATATATATATACGCTTATGCAGAAAAAGAAGTTTTGGCATTTTGTATAATTCTGTTAGTAAAACACTATATGAGTTCAAATGTTATATTAGAAATTTTATTTATTTCCCCCACCTCTGTATTTGAAATTTTAAGGTAGGAAATACAAGCCACAATTATTATAGCAGTTTCCTGTTTTGCGATACTAAAATTAAATCTTAAAAAAGGGGCAATGAAATTGTTCTAAGTGATGTGATTATTAGCCAGTAGGAATTTATGGCATGTAGATCTGGATAGTATTAGTTTGGGTACATGACAGTGATATGCTTATGGTCATGGATTTTTAGGTTGAGTTTTTTTCCCACAGAGGAATGAATTTGTGTTTCCAGTTTTACATTTTTAAAAGTTCAGGAGGCTAGAAATTCAGAGACAGAGAGAGAAAATTGAGGTCACTTTTATTTTTCTTGGTGACTACATTGTATACCTGAATAGTCTCTCTTACTATAGAAAATAAAATCTGTAAGTCTTTTTAGTTTCAAATGTAATATAAATGTAATGCAGCATCATAAGTATGCAAACATTTTAAAACAGGGTATTGTATGGAAGCAATTACTGGCAGTGAGAGAGTTGCACACCCCATGAATGGGTTGGGGCCAAAAAATTGAATGTTTTCAAACAGAATTACTTTTGTGTGGGTGGAAAAGAGATCAAGGTTAACTTTTATTAGGAACCAATCCCAACTCTTATTTAATTCTGATCACATACTTAGTAACCCAAATAAATAAGTAATAAAGAGATTTCATGTTAGAACTAGTTTATTTTTTCCCTTGCTTTTCTTTCAGTGGGGAGTAATTGGTTTTTATGGTAGGACGGCATGAGGTCCATAAGTTGAACATGACCTATGCATATATTGCTCTGTAGTTTTCAAACTTTGGGTTTTGTAATGGTAAAAGATGTTGCCGCCCTCTGTGACAGGATGCTTGAGCATTCTTTTGTTGGGTGTGTTGTGTTCATCTTTAACTGATTTAACAGGATGTAGGAAGGTTAGATTTTATCATCTGCGAAGTAACTGGCTCTGCACTTTTCTTCCACTCAGCCACTAGCCTGGAGAAAACCCTAATGAGACGGGTCTCTTTCCTGTTTTCTTCACCATGTATGTTTTCTTTAGTCTCTAACTTCATAAAAAGTCATCCGTGTCTTACTGTAATCTTGCAGTGTAGTATTTGCATGTGGCATGGGTCTTAAACATGGAAAGGAAGAAAACTGTGTTACATAGAACTCTGCTTGACAGTGACACATAGTCTGGAATGCTTTGGGCTTCACTGATAACAAGTTTAAGCTGATCGCTTTTCTTAAGCTTTGTCACCCCAAGCAGAGAGCCATTTTGGATTAGACTGCAAGTTGAACTGAGCAGCCATCTAAACTGCAGAGGGACTAGCAGCCCCTTAACTGTTATCAGAAAACTGTATTGATGAGTGAGGCATGGTCAAATTACTTAACCTTTCTTCCTTGATTTTCTATTATGTAGACTGGAAATGATAATATCTCCCTTTGATCTCACAGGGATGCTTCAATCCATTAAAGTCATTAAAGCACTTTAAGTAAGGTATAAGACACTAGATGCAAGCCATCTTCATTATTGTTATCATTGCTGTTATTTTATTACAGTGCCATATACAAAGGGGAGCTTTTTTAATGCTAAATAGTTAAGTCTCAGAATGAGCTCTCTGGCTCATTAATAGTTGGCAGAGAACATTAAGAGGTCTGGTTACCTGTTCCTCTGTGCCTCTGTTTGGGGAGCAAAAAGCAAAACAAAACCAAGAATACAAAACTTCTTGAGGAAGCAAACAGGAGACAGCTGTGGTCTGTGTTCCGTTCTTTTTGTGGGACAAAAAGTTGGTGTTGAACTTCCAAAAATGTGACCTTTACTGGAACCTGTCTTAAAGCTCAGCAACTCTTTCCATGGAATGTATATTTCTGGAGTTGAAAATTAGATTGTGGTGTTAGATTCATTCCCATTGACAATTTCTATCTTCTTTTTTAAAAAATACTATTTCTCTAAGAAAAGAGAGAAAACTTTGAAGGTAGAGTACTTAAAACTCTTCAGTTTTCGGATAGTGTTCAAAGGCATTTTGTACAAAACAATTCCATTTCCTAGATCAACCCCCTCCCCCGACATTTCATCCTGAATAGTTCTACCCTCACAATTAGTATTTGAGAAGGAAATGCACTTCCATGTATGGCCTTGGATAGAAGCAATTTGTTGAACACCATGAGAGAGTAGAGTGAACCTCACTCTCGAGTTTGCTTTTTTGGAGCACAGGTGCTCTTGGTTCATGGGTGCCACTTTTCTAAAATAAAATGCCCTACCCTTTGTCATAATTTTCTGAAAAGGATAAGGCTATATCAAATTTTCTTAGTTATGAGATTTTCTACTTTCTATATTCATTTTTTAATTTTTGGTACTCGAGTTTCATGATGTATTTTATTTTCACATTGTATTTTTGGACTGATTATTTTAATGTGTCATCCATGTGTGATTTGGTGGTCTGTCTAGCTTGGTAAAAACCAAAACACTGGGATGATAAACGTAGTGCTTTGTAGTTTGATGAAGAACAAGAAAGTTAAGTATCACAGTCTAAAATATAAGATATTTCTGTTTATCAGAGATATGTAAGAAAGTGTACAGAAACAAGTAGTGAAGAATTAACAAGTCCTAGAATATGAATTGGTTAAAAAAATGTTAATTCATCGTTGGTTACTTGGTTTTGATATATTAATAATTGAAATCCTAACTTTGCAAGTTATGGTGTTTCTTGAGTAAAATAATTTGCTTTTCTAACTCCCTTGCCCCTAAATATTAGGGTCTAATACTGGATTTTTTTTTGCTATTGATTTGTTTGTGTAGAAAATCTTAGATGATATCATAGTTTTGTGTTTAAAGAATTGCTGTTTTCTTCGGTGAGGGGAAGACTACCAATGCATGAAATTAGGATTGTTGTGGAAAATCAGGGACATATGGTTGCTATAGGTATAATACTGGTTTCTCTGAATCGATAGTAAAGCAAGTGAAATTACCTCTTAAATTGTAGCCAGCCGTGGCTACCTTTTTACATGAAGTGTTTTTTTCTATACCCAAATATGAAAATTTTGTGTGAAAATTCTTCTTTGTATTTGAACCTAACAAATTTTATCTCTGTTTAAAAGGAATTGTGCTGCAGCACCTGTTAAACCCCCTCTTCTCCCTCAGCCCCCAATGTCATGTCAATAATTAAATTTTATATCAATCATCAAAGATCAAACAGAATTTCACTTTATGATGCACATTCTTCTTTGTAGTTACCTACACCTACTAGGGAGTTCACAGGTGACTTTTTCGGGCTGTTGTGACTTTTCCATATATTTCCTGAGTGATCAACTTGACTCATCTTTAAAGATATCTCAAAACCAGTGGGGCTGTGCAAGTGAATGGTTTTGAAGCAGGTAAGCTATCAAGGATCCCTTAGTATTCATATTCCAATGTTTGATAGTCAGGTAAAGACTCTCAATCTTATTTTTTCACTATCAGGAACTAAAGACCATTTATAGACACTTATTAATCTCCATTTTTAAATTCTAAGGAAAAAGATTTTTATTAAGTAGGCTTGAGCTTTGGCGGACCATGGACTGTTATACCATCTAAATCTTTTCTCCATAATGGAGAGTTCTTTGCAGTTTTTCTAGCTTTGCTGTATAATGGCTGTCCAACATGTGTGAATTTCAGGTGTGCAGCACGATGATGTTGTACATGCATATATTGTAAAAATGATTACCAGAATAAGGTTAGTTAAGACCTCCCACATTTACATAATTACCTAGTTTTGTGGGACACGAACAGATAATTTAACTGCTTCGATGTGTATATTTCAGCCAGTAGTGAGTAGTTTCTGAGAGGTACAGAACAGCTGTGGTTCTTTGGTGATGTTGGTCACCTTGTGGAAGTGATGCTGAATTTGTCTTTTTTTTTTTTTTCTTTTTTTTTTTTAAGACTAGTTCTCGCTATTTTTGCCTGTTGAACTACAGGTTCACGTTGCCCGGGGTGCCACAGATTCAAGCAGTCCACAGCCTCAGTTTCTCAAGTAGCTGGGATTACAGGTGTGTGCCACCATGCCCAGCTATTTTTTTGGTACTAGGTCTTGCTATGTGCCCCTGGCGGGACTTGAACCACTATCCCTGGACCTGGCTGCAGCTTCCTAGGCTGCCGCTTACAGGCATGTGCCACCACACCTGGCCTAAAATAATTTGTCTTGTTATGTGAGAAGGGGCACCTGATAGTATACTTACATAGGCTTTGTTAGGACACTGCTTTATTCTGCTTTCCTTCCACAGAAATAATATTATAGATTTTTCTCATTACAAAAGTAAGACTCACAACATACTTAAATTGTAAGAGTTTCTGTCCCTAAAAATTGTGCTCTTCTATGATATTCACATACTTAGAGATACTTACATACTTTGAATGGGACTGTGGAACATTTCACAGACTTAAAATATGTAACAGTAAGACAATTATATATAAATGGCTTGGTTTAAGAAGATTTGTTCTTAAGCTGAGTTTAGTATTCCACTTTTCTACTTATATATTGTAAGGGACATTAACACTATTCACATTGATACTGGTTGTTCCTTTTCTGTTTGAAACCTTACAATCTCTCAAAATGATAAGATTTAAAGTTAAAAAGAATTTAAAAAACCTGGTGATTTCTTTTGTCCCTGAAATCTTAAAAAGTAACTACCCTTTTCCATTACAGTCCTTTCTAATATCTGTAGAGAAATATACTGCATGGAAGCTGCAGGGGTGACCCTTGACTCCCTTCTCCAAAAAAAAAAAAAACCTCTGTTACTAATGGGGTACAAAATATTATGAAAAGCAACTAGCCAATAAGTCTCAATTCCACTTGCTGAGATTTCTGCATAAAAGGTGTATCTCCTTATTGAGGTATGAGGATATCACCAGCTGTTGTAATGATAACCTATAATCCATTTCTCTACATTATTTTTTGGTATGAACTGAAAACTGTTAGGAAATTAAGTTTTTTAACCCACTGCAGATTAATTACTTCTCTGGAACTTACCAATGATAAAATCAGAGCACATTCAAAAACAGACACTATGACTATGGAAGACTTTTCTCTACCCATTCAAATGAAAGTTAAGTTAAATGATAATTTTAAATAAGGTTAGTTAATTGTTACATTTATAGGTAAAATGAGTAGAATTTTCAAAGGTTTTGATTGTGATGATGAGATTGAATGCTATATTGTGTCATTGCTACAAATTAAACAAATTTAAACAAATTTCACATTTCAGGCATTTAGAAATATTATTAATTCTCATGTGGAATACATGAAAAATTTGCAGGGCTTGTATGCAAAATAATGGCCCCACCGAAACATGTATAACTCTTAGGAACCTGTAATTGTTACTTTCCGTAGTAAAAGAGACTTTGCAGAAGTGATTTAGGGTGAAGATGTTCAAACTAGCAGAGCATCTGGATTATTCATGTGGACCCCATTTAGTCGCATGATTCACTAAAAGAACCTACTGAGGTCAGAGAGAAACTTGATTTTGGAAGAAGGACCATGGAGATAAAACACTGCTGGCTTTGCCAATGGAGCAAGAAATGCAGGCTGTTTACAAGAAGTTGAAAAAGGCAAGAAAATAAATTCTCCCCTTGGAGATTTCTGAGTGGTATCTGACCCTGCTAGCACCTTTGCTTTAACCGAGTGAAATGTGTGTTGCATTTGGGACAAACAGAAGTGTAAGAAAGTAAGTTTTTGTTGTTTTAAACCACCAAGGTAGTAGTAATTTCTTACGATCACCTTGAAAACTAGTACTCCTTTTTTGAGTTTGTGATTTATTGGAATAAATAATCCTAGAACTAAATACTATAAAGAACAATAAGATTTAAATTGTAAAGTACTAAGTATTACCTTATCTAAGTAGTAAGACTTCTTTATATTGTATTGGTTCAGTTCATCTTGCTCTTAAATAACAGGATGAAGTCTGTCTAATCTTGAAACTGATTATTTTCACCCAGTGCTATTACTGTGCCAGAAGCATAGTAGGCATTCAATAAATATTGGAAAAACTGTAAAATTATATGGTTTAAATTTGTATTGACTATTAGTTTTGATTGTATTGACTATTATAGGGTTTTGATAAGGAACTTTTAGAAAACCAGGACCATAACTACTTGGTAGTTACACTATGTCTGAAAAAAGTCTGTCATGTTTGGCATTCATCAAAGGGTTTATTCAATTCAAACTTAGGGTCTGAGTTCATTCTCTATTGATAAAGCTAGTGTCTAGAAGCTAAAAAGCAATGGTGATGGGAAGTCATAATCTTTCAGGTAATAGTTTCTTTATTCATCACAAAATTAAAATATTTAAGATATACATTATAGCAAAAAGACTTAAGGCTATAATAAATATATACAATCTGGTAAATTACATACTTTTTAAATATCACTTTTAAATTGCTTCTCTACTTTCACTAATCAGAAGTACTTAATATTTTGCTTTAGGCTCAAGAGATATAGATGCAAAGAAATCTGCCATCATAGTGCTTATTGACATATAGGAAGATCAGAATTAAATAATTACCAGTGCTGAAAAGAACTGTAGGATGCTGTGGGAGCAGATTATAACCTTCCCTAGTCCAAATAAAGGAACCACCTCTGAACTCAAAAGGAGGTGCAGAAAGGAGAAAGGAAAATGACTTAAAAGCTGTGAGAGAATGACTGGAACACAGAAAAATCTGTTCAAGTCTCACAAAGGTCCAAAAAATGTGGTTAGGTTGGCAGAAGTTCTGATTTTGTTGGACTCTTGAAAGGATTTTGGAAAAATCAGCAAAAAGTCAAATTAGAAATAGTTTACTAACTTGGAGAATGGATTGAATAGGAGAAGTGAATGTAAAAAGAAGGTAAGGTAGAGACTGTTTCAACTGTTCATGTTATGGATGTAGGTAACCATGGGTATAGAGACTTGATGGGTCCCCCAGATAACTTAAGAGATAAACTAGGATATGGAGATCGCATGTGGGTTGTCAGAGAAACAGGGAGAGATTGTTGGGGAAATACATTAATATTCTACCTACCAAAAGATGTACTATCCAAATGGAAGAGAAGGAATGAGTACATGTTTACTTATTTGGGATTAAAAGGTATACATACCTGGGGGCCCGAGTGGGTCGGGGAGGTATACTTACTTGTAAAATAACATGACAGTGACTTCAAAGTTGGAACAAAGTCTGTTTATCAAGCAAAATAAGTACTTTGATTTTTTTTTTCATTTTCTTGTGAGACAAAGGGCTGCTCCTTGTGACAGTCTTATACATCTCTTGAGAGACACTAAAGCTTTATTCTGTAGGTTCATTTGTACATATCCAACTGATTTGTATGACTTTGGATCCTGAAATTTTTTCCCCTGTGAAAACTCGACTCTGGCAACTAAGTACTGAGATTTATTATATTTACAAGGAAGTATCTTAAAACAGGGGTGGAGCAGGAGGAAGTAGGATTTACCCTTCATAGATAGAGAAAATTATTTTCTGGGCACTGAAAGGCTAGTGGTGCTTCTGGAAGAGGGGCAAATTTGAGGAATCACAGACACATGTGAAGATGCCAAATTTGAAGTTCCTGTTTGACATTTCCCTGAAGATGACAGTTGGACTATTCAGTGCATTTGCGGTATAGAAGAATGATCTGTGCCCAAGATAGGGATGGTGAGAGGTGTTCCTCAGTGAACATTTAGGTCAGATATGCTTACAAGGTTTCTGTACATTGTACATTTTCTTCAGTCCTTCAGGTTTCCTCTTGACTCCTTTCCTGTACCCATGCACGCCATCTACCTTCTTATGAGCCAGTATGTCCTCTCCTGAGATAGTGGTCTTTGTGAACTTTAACTCATTTGGAAATATTTTCAGTTGTTTCCACATGTAACTTTGAGATGTTTACTCCCCTTTATAGAGCTAGGTATCCTTTTAATGATTTATTTTGTCTGGGATGTGCCAGGTTCTGTGACCATAGCACAGATAGTTTCTCCTCCTGTAGGAGCAGGTGAGATGCACAGAAAGTCTTTGTATGGATTAGAAGTAGAAGTAAAGGAAGAGGTACATTGGTTCATCACTTGGGTCCCAAGTGTGTCCTGGGTAGGTACATTTAATAACGGTATTAGTGAAACTGTTCTTACTTTGAAAAAGGAATAACTTTTTGCACATATAACTTGAAGACAAATTGAAAAATGAAATTCAGGGGGAAATACCCTCCCATTAATATTTGCAAAAACATTTTGATCTAGACTAACATAACTAACATAGAGACTATCTTTGTCTCTTCTAGTATCGCCTAGAAGCTCAGTTTGCAAGTTGTTCAATTGGGAGCAACTTGCTTGAATCAGTCTCATATATTGGAGATCCTGCCCTTGTTGGAAAAGGTAAATTGGTATTTAGGGACACTTTTGCCACTTGTGGTTTGCCAAATAGGAAAACTGGTAAAGGTGGCATTCAGAGGCAGCTTTCCATTTTATGAGGAGAAATACAAACAAGAGTGGGCAGTGGTGGATAAAGATTTTTCCAGCTGACAGTGTGAAATTGGTACAGTAACTATTCTAAAGGTTTATCTTAGATTGTTGTTTTTTTTTTTTTTTTCTGTTGTGAAAGTGTTGGTTAATAATTTATCTTCCTGGAAAGGCAGAAGAAGCAATCACATACCATAAACTGAAACTTTGGGGCCTGTCGCTTTTCTGAAACTTATTTTGGCTGGAGCGATGTGCCTCCTTGGTTGCAACAGAAGTACCAAAGTGTCTGCACTTTGACAAATAGAGATGGGGAGAACTAAATGAGGCAGAAATGTTTGGAGTGATTCACCTCAAGTGATAGCCAACTTTTACTAGTTACTGATTACTGTAACTATTCATCTGCTGTTCTCAAAAAGAACCTAACTTGCTCTGTACATATATATATATGTTTTTTTTTATTTGCTTATTTTTTAGAGACTAGGTCTCACTTTGTTGCCTGGGGTAGTCCTGAACCCCACAGACTCAGGTGATCCCTAATCTCAGCCTCCCAGCTAGCTGGAATTACAGGCGTATGCCACTGTGCCTGGCCCTGTACATACAGTTTTAAAAAAATTTTTTTTAAAGGAGGGTGCAGCTCTATAAGGAGGAGAGTGTGGTGGTGAGAAGATAGGTTATCTTTTAGGGAATATTTATGAAGCTTCAGGGAAGGGGCAAACAACTTGCTGATTGATGCCTGGGATATATTTTTATTGTTTAGCAAAATATTGGCTACAGCTGTACATGTAAGTCTTACCCTTTGGCAGTGGGAATGTTAATGTCAAAAACCTGAGTCCATTACCCCTTGCCATGCAATCTGTTTTGATGCAATAGTGAATACAACTTCACTGCAGATTTAAGCACTATTTATGTGAATTTTATTTCCCTGTTTAGTCAGTGAATCATATTGTTGTGTTGGCATGGTAAGTTTTGTAATTTGTTTTCCTGTGTGAAGAGTGCTTTTCTTCTACTGCATGTTCACTTCTGCATACTTTTTTTTAACTTAGGCATTATGTCATTACAAAGATTTACAGATATTTAATAATGATTTATTGTAGTAATTTATTCTGCCAGCTGTGGCACATTTTCAGTGGAATTTGTAAATCAAATTTATACAGAAATTTACCAGGACATGCATTTCAGGATTTAATAAAACATACTATGAAATCTTTTTGAAGTGGGTAGTTTTATGGTAACACATTGAGGATTAAGCTTTACCTTAACAACCTTCGTTAATGTTCAGATTCTGTGTCTGTCCCACACCATTGAAAATGGAGTGTGTGAGATCTGTGTAGATAAAATACAGTTTGAGGTCACCCACCTTGCTCCCAGATCATTGGTGTCATGTTATATTTGACCTCGGGTGTTCAGTGATGTTAAGGGACATGGAAACATCCTGACATTAGGCTCTGTGCATCTCTGTGTGTTTTAATTACTACTAAAACTTGTTTTGAGAAACAATAGAGAATGGACTCATTAGGTTGTGATCATTTTGAAGCCGTGTTAGAATTTTCTCCCCCCATTTTCAGAACTCACTGGCCCCTAACCATGTGGAATACATTTAACTTTGGTGGAGTAGCCAGCACACACTTCTCCCATAATTTCTTTGTTATGTGCAAATACGGCAAGTTACTCTTTTTTTTTTAAAAGGGGTTGTTGATGTTTTGTCTATTATTTGCTGGTGTATATTTGTTTAGAAGAAGGATAGAATCAAAGAAAGAAAGTGCATAGATTGCTTTTATCTTTTTATAACTTGTAATTTTTTTAATCTGACAATTTGTTAGGCTGTCTTTGATATGAATGATTGACAACTAATTTGTAAAAATAACTTGTTCTCTAGGATTCCATGTGATTTTTAATCCTAGAATGAAACTGTTAATTCACAACTTCAGTCAGCTAGTTATTTTGTCTGCAGCAGCATAAACACATCTTATGTGACTTGCTACCATCCCCCCATGACTTCACTGATGAGTTGTTTTAGTATTGTGAAGGCACAGTCTTTAAGTCTCTTGAAGCTGAAGTTTCAGTTGATAATTAATTGTACTTAAAGCAGTAGGCATGGCAGTACTTGTCTAAAATAGAATGGCATGAATTTGAAAATATTGCAGCTTTTAATTTTTCATAGTACTTTGTGTTTATCATAAATAGATATTAGTTAAACAGAAGGTGACAAAATAAGAAGAGCCCATAATTTGCCATATACAGTGTGATTTCTCCCCGTCTTGCTTTTCTTTTGCCATAAAATATATGACAAAGTGATTAGTTTGTCATTTGGTTTTTTATTTCCTAAAAGATGTAATTAAAAAAATATTAAAATGTCACCCAACAGTTAATTTTGTTTTTGTATAGGAATTAAAGTCATGGTACTTTAAAAGCAGGATCTTTAAATGATCTTATTAGAATGAAAGTAAATTAAAAAATAAACTATAAAGCAAACACACATAGATATTGGTTATATAGATGGAAATTTATATTGATTAATATTTCTAGAAAAATTTTACAACTTTTATATGACTTGTATACTTTTTGAACAGATGAATCTACAGTATTTGTTAATTACTTTTAGTTTGAGAAAAATAAATATGCAGTGCAAGGGAAACTGGTAGAAATAGGGATATTTCTTGGAAGGGAAAAATGATGCATTTTCTTGAGAGCTCATTGCTGATCTTCCTGATTTGGTACCATGATCTCCTTGAAGGCATTTAGTGTTTGTGTGCTAGAGAGATCATGGAGGAAGACTGAGCTTTTTAATTTACATCTACAATGAAACTATTCCATCATTCACAATCTTACTATATTTACGTAAAAATAGAAGTAGTATTTTATAAGTTCATTGTTCTGGATTTGATTTTGACCTTATTCATGTTTCTAGTTTTCTTTTGGGCTTATTTGAAAAACTTAAAATGATAGCAAATTGAAACATTAAGTAAAGGCATGGCTCAGAGATGACATGTAGTTTTCATCTTGGGTGAATTTTGACTGGTAGTGACTGTTTTGAGATCCGAGGTGGGTCAGGAGATAAAAAAAATTCTGTGCTTAATTAGTAATGCCTGCTATAGCCGGTTGATGGAACGGACATAACTTTATTGTCCTAGCTTTGAAACTTAGGAAGGTTTCTGTAATCATTCATTTATTCATCGTATCTTCTTATAGTCAAGCAATTTTTGATCATTTTGATTACAAGGCAGTATGCCAAACATAGCAGTCATATGGCAGTAGGGCAAACATGAATTTGCTTTCAGACTTTGGTGAGTGGGAAGCTTAAATATTCATTAACCAGTGTTAAAGGTAGGAGGTAGGCAGTAGTTTTGGAGATATTGTAATGGCCCATTTCAGAAATACTAAATTCTAAGCAAGAGGATATTAAATTTGAGAAATCTGGTAGATTTTGAAACTTGAGAGGTGACTAATATTTGTTGAATGGGATAGTAGGCATTCTGGTGGAATATCTATTCCTATCTGTCATGTATAGATGGGTTACCTTGTCAAAGGTGTAAGCTATGCTTTCTGTTACTGTACTTTTGAGGAAAATGAGGTGGGTGTTGTATGGATAAATAATGTGATCAAGGTGGAGTGAATTGTAAAGCCATTATGCTGTTGCATGAGGCCAGTAAGACTATGGAGAATGGAGGATTAAAGTGTTTAGGCATTTATTGAATTCAGAAATAGTTGAATTATATATAGTACATGTTTTGATGCCATGTATGTGTACAATATCAAGTTCTATCTAATGCTTATGACTAGGTGTTATTTTAGGATGTTCCCTCCACCATTTTTTCTAAATACAAATCTTTGAATGATCTTAGATTTTTTTTCTTCCATTTTCTTCTTTTTTTAAAAATTTATATATATTTCACATCATTTCAGTCCCTGGGGGTCACCCACCACCTACCCTTCCCACCCGTTCCAGCTGGTCCCCATTTTCCCCTTGTGCAGTTTCATTTGGTTGACCATATATTAGTGAAACCATTTGTTTCGGTACCTTTCTATCTGGCTCGTTTCTGCTAGAATGATTTCTTCTAGGTACATCTAGGTTTCCATAAATTCATCAAATTTGTCATTTTTAATTGATGAGTAATATTCCATTGTGTATATGTACCACATTTTTTTCATCCAGTCATCTGTTTTGGGGCATTTAGGTTGCTTCCATGCCCTTGCAATTATAAATTGTGCTGCAGTAAACATCCGAGCACAGGTGTCCCTTTGTACCCACAGATAGGTCTCTTTTGGGTAGATTCCCAAGAGAGCAATTGCTGGGTCAAATGGTAATTCCATTTTCATTAACTTGAGGGTCCTCCATACAGCTTTCCATAGTGGTTGGACTAATTTGCATTCTCACCAACAGTGTAGTAGTGTTCCTTTCTCTCCACATCCTCACCAGCAATTCTTGTTGTCTGTTCTTTGATCTTAGATTTTTTTTCCTGTAAACTAAAATTCATTTAAATTAGTTCTTGGAGATCTTAAAAAAAAAAAAAAAAAAGCTCTAAATTGTTTCTTTGCTTCTCATTATAACCTTGTTTATGTCCTCTTCTGTGATGGACTGTTCATTTTCTGTTAGTGTCTACTATGTTGAGTGTTTAGACACTTGGGGTGTAGATAGATGTAAGATCAACAAACTTTAGCTCTTGGAGCTCACATTCTAGAAAAATGCTTAAATACACATGATTTAATTGAATACTTCTTCCTCAGATTCTTTCTTTTCTGTTTTAGGTGAAGCACAACTTCCATTATTGGACTTTTTTTAATTTAGAAACTCATGATGATTGTTGAATTTTAAACTTAAAAGTAGTGGAATTCCAGAAATTTCTCTCTAGCTCACAGAGTCATTCAGAGCCCTTCCTACTCCCACCACTGATGAACCCTAAAGGTTTCATTACATATGAATTTGAATTTGCTATTCAAAATGAAAATTTTTAATTAACAAGAAAGATATTTTAAAATACAGGGTAAAATGCTCAATACCTCTGTGCGGAATTTGTATTTGACTGCTATAAACTTGGAGAGACAATGTAGGATATTGGGATGAGCACATATTTTGAAATCAAACCAACTTGGTCTTGAATTCCCACTTTCACACTTAATAAAAGATCTTGGCCAAGTGACTTAACTCTTAGCTTCAATTTCCTTATTGGTAAAATGAGAATAACAATAAAACCTATCTCATAGGACTTGTGAAGAACAAATGAAGCCATGTTTTGTGCTTTCTGCGATACCTGTCGCAAATAGGTACTCAGTAAATATGTAATTAGCACTCCCAGATTTATTGCCTATCTATACAGAATGAATAATTCCCTGATTTTGCTGTAATTGTATTGGGTATAAAACTTATCACTATGTGTTGTGTATAATAACAACTTCAAATGATTGTCCTGATTTATGTTTTTCTGTCATTCTTAAATGTCTGACTTGTTTTTCTTCACACTTTCCCCCCAAACCCTCAAGTAAATAGACATATGTAACACATGTATATGTTGTGAAGATGCCCACCTTAACCAGATGTCAGATTGCAACTAGTGATGTGCTTATAAATGTTTAACAGCTAGTGCATGGGTGAGGGGGCTTTGATTTGTGGTATTTTAATTGCTGTCGTGTAAATACTCCCCCTGTGACTGATTTCAAGTAACCAGTGTGAAGTCAACTAGTTTATAAATGTCTGAAAGTTTAATAGTTCTCACAAGTCAAGAGAGCAACTCTTAGACACTACTGAATGCTTAATCCTCTCAGACCACTGCTTTTGAATTTCGACAGTAAAGCAGTTTGGCAAACCCAGGTGTCAAAAAATGGCCCAGGCTCTGTCACCAACTAGTTTCGCATTTTGCTATAGTTTCTTTGTTTGGTTAAACAGTTCGAGTGATTTCCTAAACATTTTCCCTATAGCCTTACAATTTTATATAGACGCCTCAAGCTGTAGAGACCATGGAACCCAGGCTTTGTGCCTCTTGACCTGTATTTCAACACAAATTTCTTTTTTGAAACAGTCTCTACTAGTTAAAGGCAAACACATTGGAGAGCCATTGTTAGTGAAGTAGCTGTCACAAAGCCACCGCCTGTAATTGTGGAGAGGTCTTGATATCGACAAATAATGGATTTTACTCACTATTTATATGTGTACTACTGACAATAAAGGGTTTAGGAAAATGCAAAAGGAAACAATGCATTTCAGTGGTTATTTTTTTTTATCAGATGTAGACATAAAAACATATTTTTGATAGTTGGCAGATTTATGGTTTTCATTTTTTTATGAATGAATTCTCCATATTTACATACCAGATTAATGAGCAGCAACTTAACAGCCCAGAGTCCACACTCAAATGTATATAGTGGTCAGGCAAGTAATGGAATTGGGGGAAAATAGGAGAATTCAAAGGAGTATAGTGGAGACTGAACATCTGAGAGTACATGGTCAATAGAGTGACTTCTGCTCCATCCCACTCAGCTATGATCAAGGAAGAACACAGATTCTATTGCCCCATCACTAGTTAACTGACACTCTACCCATTGTCTTCTCCTCTTCCTTCCCCCACAACTGGAAATCTGTATTTTAATTTAAAATGTCTTGATTCTTTTTTAACATGTTGGTCACTAATTAAACACACATGCACACCCATACACACACATTGAGGGAGCCAAACACAATAAACTTGACCTGAGGGCCTGAATTGGCCTGTGACGGGCTGCTAGTTTAAAATCTCTCTTTACACACATATACTTATGCAGCAACTGATATTCCTGGGGTGTTTGTGTGCTAGGTATTAAACTAAACCTTCTACACTAATCAAAATATTCAATCTTTATAACAGTTCTGTGAACTAGTGTTTCCTTTTTATAGGGGAATTTTGACCCATAGAGCAGCTAATTAAGTTGTGAGATCACATGATTAGTAAAGGTCCTCAGGTATTCAAATTCAGATAATCTGACTCTAGAATTTTGGCATTTAGCTACCAGGCAAAAATTACTTCCTGGATATTTCTCTCCTACATAGGCTGAAAGTGCGCGTGCGTGCATGTGTGCACATACACAAACACAATAGCTGAGTGTACAGTGTATGTGGGGATTTGACTAGTTTAGCTCATCTGTGTGTGATGAGGGTTTTGTGCTTATGTGTGCATGATGTCCTGAGGCACTGGAATACTGTCTGCTTTCACACTTTATAAGATTTTTCTGACAAAGCTCAGTGAGACCAGTGTAAAAATTTCACAGGGAGTTTAAATTTCTCTCTGTCACAAAATAGACATCCTGAGCTGTAGGGCCAACATTGTTTCTCTCCAAGGCCAAAAGTTCTCTCTCTTCTCGTTGCCATTTTTAAACCCCACCCATGGAAATGTGCCAAGACCTGAGTGATGATCACTTCCTCTGGGCAAGGGTATGAAGAATAAAAGTAAATCTAGCTGGAGGAGTAAATCCCAAAAGACAGAGATAAGTACTTGAGGTCAGAGACTGCGTCTTTTATAGTTTGTCTACATACCAAACTCATTAATATGAATAATCATCTTAGTTGTAGTGATTGTAGTAGCAAAAGTAACACCAAAAACTAGTGTTGCCTTACATTTTTACATCAACTCTTTTATTATTTCTAGGATTTGGGAGATCTCTTTGAACCAGTAATGTGAAAGCAGGTCCCTCCGTTATTTCCACTTCTTTTTCCTACCCACATAAAATATTTTCTAACCTTAAAATCGCTAGCCTATGGGATAAAACTCTAAGACTCTAGAAAGAAAAACGAATATGATGTGCAAACATCTATATATTTATCTGTTTAGGTTTTCCCCCTGGGAGATTTTGGAACACCGTAAGACACTGTAAACCTCTCTATGGTTTATTCACTTGGTGTGGAATGGGAGAGAAAAAAGAGCCAGTCCCTCTGGCAGTATTCTTCTCAACACTCCATACCCATCATGTGAATGGAAAGAACCCAAAACCTTCATTTTCAGAACTGTATCTCAGCTCCTGGCTCCTGGAGAAAACCAGTGTGGTTCAGATGTGGGGTGGGGGGGTGGAAGGGAGGAGGTTGGGGGGGAGTGCAGGGGAGTGGTTTGCATTGGCATTGGCCTTGCGGGTGCTTTGGGGCTGGAGCACATTCAGCTGTGGGTTACAGATGCTTGCTCTCCAGTATTCATGTGGCCAACATGTGAAACCATGGCACCCACAATACTACACAAAGGTCCATGCCTCTGATAGTTTGAGAAATAACTCCCTGCTGAAGAAAACCCTTCTTGAAAGACTGGAATACGGTGTTGAGCATAAGGTCCGTTTTCAGAAAGGTGGAGCCAGAAAAGAGATGCTTGATCAAAGGTTGTCTGCATTCTTGGAAGCTTCAACTGAAAATAAAAAACAACAACAAAAAAGCTATTTTAAATTTTAGATTTCAAATCGCCAAATTCCATGCTGTTGCATGTAGCAGAGAGCTTGTACTATCAAGCTACTCTGTAGTTCCTTGGAGATGTCAAGTGCAAACCACTTGACATCTGGGTGGTTGTCATCTGGGCTGATTCAGAGTGTGTCAGATGTTTCTACCAGTTTTCATTTTTTCTGAGCTGCCTCCAAGATAGTAGGACCAGAGAAAACCATATAGAGGACAATGGAAATAAGCATGGGACTAAGTGGTATGTTTTCTGTAATTTCAATAATTACAACTTTCTTCAAGGCACAGAAATAATTGTCCCTTCTCATGTATGAAACTTATGCTTCCTTCTAATTGTATACTTCAGAGAGCTGGGACATTTCATCCCCCATTCAGTTAGTGCGCTAGTTTTCTCATTCAGGTACAATTTCCAGTGAAATAGTAGCTTATAAGTATTCAGAAGTTAGTGTATTGACTCTTATTGCATTTCTGAGCACCTAATAAATAATTTATTTGTCTGATGGATATGTGGCTACCTAACTGTGGGGCATGAAATATGCACTGTTTTTCTAATACACTGTAGGGAGACCTGTTTATAAAGTATTTAGTATTGGTTTTATAATGCACCGTTGACAACAGGAGACCACGAGGCTCAAAGATCAATCTCATTTTGGTCCACAGTATTAATGCTGCTTTATAAAGTTCTATGAACAGGTCACTTAGACAGTGGTCCTCACAGAAAGGACTCAGGCAAGCTGTCATTGCTCCCAGTACAGTGGGTGGATGTCTTTGTCCAAGCCCCAGAGGTGACTTTTTGGTGGTTGATATGTTGGTCAGGTGATGGAACTAATAATTTATCTATTCTCTAGGGGTTTCTGGACCCAGAGTGCTCACATCTACTAATGCAATCTTCTCTAATTGTTGAGAGAGTTGATGTGACTTTGGACCACAGTTGCAGTTCTGGATACAGGAATCATGAAATAAGAAGTGGAACTTAGCTCTCCTCAGTTTCATCTCTTCTTTTTAATGAAGAGTTATTCTTTATCTTTCACTCCATTTAAATCATATATGTGACATAGAATAAAATTCTTGGTTTTTGCTTGCTTTGAGGAATTTCATCATCTAGGAATAAATTCACAGTTTATTTAAATACACTGTATAGGAAGGGAGACTGAGACTAGGAATCACTTGAGTCTGTGGGTTTGAGACCTGCCTGGGGCAACATAGCAAGACCTAATCTCAAAAAATAGCTGGGCATGGTGGTACGTGCCTGTAATCCCCGCTACCTGGGAGGCTGAGGCTGGGGATCGCTTGAGTTCGTGGTACCCTGGGCAACATGAGTCTGCGTTTCCTGGGCAACATAGCGAGACTTAGTCTCAAAACAAAAAATAAAAATAAATAAACACACCCTGTAGTAAATACTTAGAATTACAGGATATCTAAATGAAGAATATATAATTTCATTCAAAAATTAATTCTGAATGTTTTTACTTTCTTTGGTGTGGTAGCATATACCTGACAAGGGAGGTGGGTTCCTGTATATCTGAATCATAGACAGTGCTGTAACCAATACTACCTTAATTTAATATGTGTGTGTGTGTGTGTGTGTGTGTGAGAGAGAGAGAGAGAGAGAGAGAGCAATACAGGCAGACATACAGACAAGAATACCTTACAAAGGCAATGCTTTACAATGTACTCTTATTAGGGTATATGTTTTTGAACATGACATTTTTCTGTTTTCCTTTAGCATTCTTTGGTAGTTCTATTCTGCTTCTTAGAGTGGGAAATTTGAGCTACACTTTCTTGAACCCAGTATGCTTGCTTGCAATATCTCATATTTTGGGGGCAATCGAGGCCTTTCTACCATTTACCATTTCTATTCATTTCTCATTGAGAGTTTCCTTTTCCCCTTTCCTCTTGCACCAAAATCTTTCTGCTCTCCAGACTAGTCAGTCCTTGATTTCATCCTTCTTGTCTTTTTGACAAGTGTTCCATATTTTCTGAGATAATTTTTTTTTGTATAGTGATCATTTATTGAGCATGTACTACTACATTAAGCACTGTTGACCTTGAATTACCAAAGGTAAAACTCTCTCTCAACAGGTATACAGTTCAGGGGCTAGTTGGCGAGAGGTTAGGAGAGTGGTGGAGATGAGTAGTAAATTGACTTTCTGACATAAGCACTCTGAATATATACACTTTTAAATACTTTAATTTTTAATGTTTTTCTCTTACCTTTGGTTTCTGAGAAAAAAAAAAATTCTCTCCAAGGGTACCCTTTACATTTGTTTGCTTGCGCACATTCTCTTAGGATCCCTTTATAACATTTTCCCTCTTACTTAGATATTCATCACCCCTTTCTTTTCTTTGTCCCTTTTACCTATGATAGACTCTTCTTCCTTCAGTGAGAAATAAATGCACTGACATGCTCCCAGGTTCTATTCATTTTCAGACTGTTTGCAAAATTTTCCTGTGTAATGTTTTATTTTCCTGCTTCCTTGTCTTCATAATATGCTTAACTTCTTTAGCATCTGGGTTCTGTAACTTCTGTGTCTACTTGTCCACCAAGACATCTTACTTGGGACACAAAATTTGCAGCGACAGACATGTATGAGTATTCATGTAAAGAACGTCACTTTACTCAAGCTGAAATAATAATAATGTAATCTGAAGAGCCAGCTTAACTTTCAAATTATATTGCAGTTATCATCATTCTGTCCCCTCTCCAGTACCTGCAGTCTCAAGTATTATATCCTGATTTTGATATTCCCATGCATTTTGTTTTGCTCTTACAGTATATATACTATTTACTACTATATTTGCATTCATTATGTTCTATGTACAGCATTTTTTTTATCTTTCAATTTTTTTTGAGATTAGGTCTTGTTATGTTGTCCTGGGTAGTCCCAGTCCCATAGACTCAAGCAATCCCCAGCCTCAGCCTCCCAGGTAGTGGGGATTACAGACACTCAACACTATGCCCGGCTGCTTCTTCAAGACCAGGTCTTGCTGTCTTGCCCGGGGCAATCTCAAATCCACGAACTCAAGCAATCCCTGGTCTCTTGCCTCCCAGCACTTGGATTATGGGTGTGCGCCACCATGCCTGGCAAGCGTTGTTTTTAAAACACATAAAACTCCTGACTGTTTTTTGCTTCTGAGGATTCTCTTTTGCTTGTCATTTATAACACTGGAAATCATGATGACCCATTTGTTACTACTGTTCCTTCTGTCTTACTACCCAGTTTTACCAGGAATATCTCCTGAGATGCTGACTTTGGCCACTTTCTCTTACTTCTTGTGTCACTTATCTGTATGTGGAACCTAGGTCTGATAATCTTAGTCATTTTAGTGACTTAGTCACCTGCATGGCCTGCTGTTTATTGCTGCTGTAACTAAATAGCTAAAAAACTCAGAACACTAACTAGGATTATCAGATCTGAGAGCCCTGCTTTCGTGTCATCTTTGACTCTTTCTTACCTGTATTTTAGCAGTCAGCCTTGTCCCTGGATTTTAACTCCTCTGATACATGTTGTACTATACACTTTTCTCCTATCCCTATTGCCTGTAGTCAGTTTAATTAAATTTTATTATATTTGCTTCCAGATTACTGTTTTTACTGCTGTATTTTCACACTTCAGTCTCTCATGCTGCCCCCAGATGAATCTTCTCAGGGTACAGACTAAGAAGACCTTCACCAGCTTAGACAGTGTTAAAAAACAGGATAAATAGCAACTCTTTATAAGTATTCTTATTAGCACAGTAGTTCTGTTGACCAGTTCATACATTGGTCATTGTTCCACACAGATCCCACCTACGTTCCAGTCAAATTAGATAAGGTCCATAGGCATGTTATTTATTGGTTCTTCAACTCAGAGCAAATACTGCCCCTGCTAAGAAACTGTTTTACCATCCCAAGTTGAACAGGATCATGCTGCTCTTGCCATATTCTGTTTCACTGTGATCGCTTTTGTCCATAGAATTTCTTTTAAAGTAGTAAATTGATTGTGAACTTCTATTGAGCAGGAACCATGTTCTAATTTTTGTATGTCCCACATTTTCTGGTACTTGGCAAGTAGACGTTTGATCAGAATTCCCTTAATAGTGGGCAAATATGTTTAATTTAAAGTGTCCCTTTTTATAATAAATGGAAGAAAAGGGAGCAAGAAACTGGTCAGGGAAAACGTTTATCTTGTCAATTAGCAATTTATTCAGTTCTTTCTATGCTGTTATTTCCATTTTCTCTGGGGTTTATTTAATTGCTGGTTTGGCTTTTGTCAACCTTAGAGACTGCTTACACTTAAAAAGTAGTTGGGTCATCAGAGGAAGGTTACTACGTTGTTTTAGAGTATGGGTTCCCATCTCGACAAATGTGTGTTATCATGTCCTATCACCACCAAATTCTTATTAATCTTCCATCACAGTCCTTTGTGCCTCTTCCTCCATTTGCTCCCTACTTCCACCATTCCCCTCAGGTAACCTCAGTTGTACAGTCACATTTCTAGGTTTTGTTTTGGTTTAATCTGTCTCAATGTACTTACTCAGTGCCTCCAAGTAACACTGTCATAGGACATAAGTAATTTCTGCCTCAGGCTCTCATCTCAAACAGATACACTCTGTGCCTAGCCCAAACAACCTATTCCCAAGTAATCATAATTACAGCTTAGAGGACAGGTGCCATGTGTGAGTCTGGAAAGCTTGTCTAGGGATTCCACGTTGTGGGACTGACACTTCAAGTTGAGATGTATTGTTCTTTTCTATTTAAAACACTTGGCTATACTCACACTCTTTCACTGCCTACTTAAGGCATCTCTCACCTAATTATTCTTTCTACCACCCTTTTACATTCTTCCACATTCAGTCTCATGCTGTGAAACTCAGATACTTTCTTGATTCTTCTCAATTGTTGCAAGTGGTACATTTGACTACAGTTACTATTTTTTTAATTTTACTTTATTGGGGTAACATGAGTTTACAGCTTTGTGTTTTAGAAGTGTAGGTTCTCCCCTTTCAGATGTTGTTACAGTGCCGCACCCACTACCATAATCAATATCCTCCTCTGATAGCTAAGTCCCAAAGTCAGATTTCTAGGGTTGCAGTTAATTGAATTAATTTTTATTGTGATAAGTATTTGCATTCCTTTGTTCCTTCCTTTTGCTTGCCCAGCCTTGGTTATTTTTTCCTTTCCCTTTCTTTCATTTAGCTGTAGTTTATTGTTAATACTGTCTTAAGTAGTAGTACCATTAACAGTAGCTTTTAAAACTGAAGTACAGCATAAGCATGCATACAAAAAAGTGTGCACATCATAAGTGTATACAGCCTGATGAATTTTATAGAGTGATCAAACCTAGAACTACCAAGTAAGTAAATGGAGATATAGACATTATCTGGACCTCAGAAACTTTCCTTGTGCTTCCTGCAGCCAATGTGTCCCACCAAAGATCATCACTATTCATATCCAAGTCACTTAATTATTCCTGTTTTTAACTTCCTATTAATGAGTTTATGGCATCTTTGGATTTTTTAATTTTGAAAACAGTCTCCTGGTTCATTCATATGTGCTTTGTTTCAGCATTTTTAATGTAAATATGTGTTTTTTACTTAAATATATGCACACACAATGATGTCTGGTTTTTCCAAAGTCTTTGAAGCTCCAAGTATCTGGTATTTCACTTTCTAAATTTATTTAAACCTGTGTATTTCATTTAAGGTACTACTAACAGACTTGCTAGTTTTTTATGTCTCAATGCAGAGGTGAATTTACCAGGTATCTGTGAAACTCAGATTTCTTTTCTGACAGAATTTAAACTCAGGCTGTGGCTGCATACGTTTTGGCCTACAGACTGTAGAAGGAACTAAATAAATAAATAAATTCTACCTTTATAATCCTTGAAACATTCCATAGTCATACAAGAGTGAACCCCTCCCTCCAACGCTCTACACCCCCAATGTCCCAAATCTGTTTTTTGATCTTCATTTAAAGAAACACATCAATGGTTCTTTTCCTCAGGAAAATTTTCTCACAAACGTTGATTTTAGGTTAAGGTAGACAGATACCATTTTCACTGCTTGTACTTGAGAGAAGATGAATAAAGTCACTCTACTGTTATAAACCAAAATCAGGGAAGGTAAAATGTTTGATCCTTTGGAGGCTTGATTCATGCTGACCTGAGATGCTTTTGCATCATTTTCCTAACATTTTATAAACTGCCCCATCTCCCACGCTGTATCCAAACCATTATATTTAAAAATTTTCATGGTATGTTAAAAGATTATGGCATCTCATTATATCCTTGATGCGTTTCTCTGATACTGAACCCCTGACTAGGTTGTCAGCAGGTGCTATATCATACTGATTGTTCTGGTTGATACAGAAACAAGTATCAGTCAGAGAAGTTTCTCTCTTTCTTATAGATGAAACTTTTAGGTAGTACTTGCTCACAGGTGATGCTTATGCCACTGTTTAAAAGTGATATAAGCCTTTTTGTTATTCAGAACTTATTTTAGGAGGCTTCTTTGCCTCCCTTGGTCTGAGTTCACAAACTGGTATTTTCAAGTCCACAAGTCCACAATCTTTCAGAAAGTGATCAGGTTTTTCCTTTTTGTTTTTTTCTGGTGGGGAGGGGGGATTACTCAGTTAACTTCAGTTGTCATGTGCTCTAATGTGGTATTCCTGTGGATAAACACTGAAGCATTTAGTGCCCACAGTGCTTTGGCTAAGAACAAACGAACCAAAAACCAAAGGCATGCCTACATGTCTTGTTTACAACTTGGATCTTGTTGTTGTTTTCTGAAATCTTCAGGCTATTCTGTCTGAGGTTTCTATATGTTGAAATGCCCAGCCAAGGCTGCCAGAGCCATCTGGAGAAGATGTAGTAGTGAACACGAAGTAACATACTCTCGTAGTGGAGAGAGGCAAGACTAAGACCAGTTTTCGGAGGACAACACAGTATTTTAATTCCTTCATTTGACTCTGTAAATGTTCTTAGTTGCATTTTGAATGAGTTAGTCCATGAACTGTTAATCCAAATTTATGTCTCAAGTTTTAAAAGAATAAAGAATAGAATGATGTCCCCCAAAGAGGAAGCTTTATAGAAGAATACAAGTGCTTTATTCAGTTCTCTTTCTTGGATGTGAGCACAAGGTCAGATTCAGTTAGTGAGCATCCATGCAGCACCCTTTTAGTTTGGATTAGGGGTTGCCCCATTCAGATTTGGCTGTATCACCTAGTAAATTGAAACATGAATGATTATTATTAGCTGTAAAATAAATATTGTTTTCATTTTCTTAAAATCCAGATACTGAAGCCCAACTAGTATATTTTGTGAATTTTCTACTCTATCATCATTCTTTTGTTGCTGTGGACAGTTGGCTGTGGAAAGAGGGATGTTTCGTACCTCACAGGGCTGGCCATGGAAGGAAATCAGGAACCCATTTTAGATGTAAATGATAGGTGAATCATAATTGTAAAGATGAGCACCTTAAAGCATACAGATGTATGATGTGTTCAAATCAGAACTCTTTTTTTAAGAACTACTTTTAAATCTCTATTCTTTATCTCCAAACATTTAGGCACAGTAGAGAAATATTTTAACTTTCTGTGTGGTTTTATTTTGGGGGTGAATATTTCACTGCCCTTCCATCAAATTACATATGTGTCTCATGGGGAAAACAGACAGCTTAGATTATGATATAATTGTTCACAAAGGGAAAAAAACGCAGTTCAAATTTTTAGTTTTAGTTTTTCTCTTTTCTTTATAGTGAGTCAAAAGTCCCCCCCCCTTAACTTTACATAGAAAATGAAACTTTGCATAATAAAGTAGAGATGGCAGGTTTCACAAGGGAGAAAGGTTGCTGTCAACTTTTTTTTTCCTCAGGAATATGGAAATTTGGGTGGATTATCTGTTCAGAGGAGATTTCCTTTATTAATTCTTTTTTCCTTTTTTCACTTAAGACATCTGTTAACATTTCACACAGCCCAACAGATGTTGCAAAGCAAGTCCCATACTTTGTTCTCAAGAAAAATGACATTTCCTTCTTTGGTCCTCCTCCCCCCCACCCCCCTTCTGTCTGGGTCCAGCCTGCTACTCTGCATAACTTGCATATTAAATTATATACCTTAATCTGTATGTATCTCTAACTTTAGCATTATTTATTTTTATTCATAAAGCCTAACTTGGTCAAAACTAGTTTACTTGTTGCTTTGAAATTAAGAGAGCCAAATATTTAAAAACAAAAAAACAAAAACAAAAAAACTCCTTTGAGAAAGGCAGCCTCATTTCACGTATGTGATTGGATGGTCAACTATTGAAACATTTTTCTATAAAATAAACAAATTACAAAAGCTGGAGTTGTTCTGCTATAAGGCAGTGCTGATTGTCATGTGATGTGGACCTTCATTTTTATTATTTTGGCAAGAACAGGGACAGTTTTGTCTTGACAAGCCATTAGATGAATACCAGCGTGTGTCACATGAAAAAGCACTGATCTTTAACCCAGCTCTGTACTTAACCAAGCCTTGAAAATGAATGGTGAAAAAAAAAAAAGAGCAAAGGCCAGTTTACTGTCATTACAGATTACAGAATCTGTTAACAGCTGCTAAACTGAACCCAGGGAATTACAGGTATTGTTCCTTGAACCTGCAGAAGTCTTAGAGATACTTGTTATACTGTGTGTATACATTATACATTTATTTGATATTTGCTCAGGATTTACATTATTGGAAACACAGCTAGAAAAAAAATGAAAGTCTTGAGTACTTTCTGAGTGTACTAAATGCATGCCTTTATCACAGAACCATATATATTTACATAGAACTGCCTCAGTGAGTTTCTCCTGCCCCTAGTTATGGAACTTGTTTTAATAAAGCAATGTGTTTTTAAAGATATTATTAATAAGTATTAAGAAGGCTAGAACAGATATGCAATATCCACTCTCCAAAATCAAAACAAAACAAACACTCCACAGACATACATATAAAAAAATCCCTTTGTTCATTTGTTTCTTCAGGTCATCATTGTGGCTTATAATTAATTACACCATGTTTTTTTTTCTCCCCCCTTTTTAAGGAGTAAATATCACCTACCTCCATACCCAAATATTGAAAAGATCAGTAACATTTTCAACAATCAGTTGTGGAAATTATTGCTTACAGAGATAACAAGAAAGAACACACTTTCTTATTCTGCTGGTGGAAGCTCATTGTGCCTCCCTCTAGTCTTGTTATCCCACACTAACTGAAATGCAAATTCTTTGCAACTAATTGGGCCTCATTGAGGTTATATGCACAGTATGTAGTTACTTGCATAAAGGTTTTTAAAAATAAAATTTTTCTATAATTACAACTTTTAATTACTATCCAAAACATTGGCATCTCTAGAATCCCATTTAGAACATACAGATTTAGCTTTTTTACACATTACTCAAAATCATGAGCTATGAAACTCTTAAATGCACTAGTTCAAAAATTAGCTGGAAAATGTTTATTTACAAAAGTCTGTAAGTGGGATTTTATTAAATTTATATGACAATCCTTTTTTGAGGTTTATGATTTAATATCTCAGTATCAGTACACAGAAATCATGTGTGGGACCAGTGGAATCCTTTGAATACTTCAATGTTAAGACATTGTAAACATCAGGAAACATTTCCAAAGACCTTTACTTCCCGCTCAAATCCCCCCTCTCCCATATACAGTCTACTCTAACATCATAAACTGCATTTGATTTTCTTACTTTGTGTGTGTTCCTGTTATATGTTGTGGTGAGATGGAGGCATTTCCATGATGTCTTCAAAATAGCTTGGGTGCCAGTTAGACCTGGTTTATATACTTATTAATTTCTATGATATATCTTTCAATATCAGTTTATGTAGAAAAGCAACACATGCTGTTTGTATTTGTGAATTTTTAACCTGAAATACGCTGAGTCAGGCAACAAAGAAAGCAGTTATTGTGGAAGTGATGCCTGCCTCCACTTCCTACTTTCAAGTAACTTGAATGCATATGATTCTAGATAATTATCCCATAGCCTGCAGATTGTAGTCAATAGATAGACTCAAAGCTGTGTCTTAATAGGTATATTTTTTGGGTCTGCATCCTTAAATTTATCCAAGTATCCTGCTTACTGGACAGAAATTTGTCACAAGCTCAGGGACTGTGCATGCTATGCTTTGTTTTTATGTGGAAGTGAGAGACAAGTTCATTCAAATCATGCATTTTGAGAATTACTAGAGGAATCAAATTTGTATTTTCAAAACAATTTAAAATGAATTTCAGAACTTAATCTGCAAAGCAGAACTCATACGCTTGAAGGTTTTTTTTAAATAGTTAACTGATTCATTTATTAAACTTGTGTTATTTGTTGCCTTATTGTAATAAAGTGCTTGCTTTTTGTTAACTAGTTTTTCAAATTAGTTAAAATTTTGTCTCAAATCCATTTAGCATGTGCAGTATTCTAGATTTGTAGAGGAAGAAAGTCTTCTAAACCTTAGGAACTTTTGCCTTTGAGGCTTGTACCTTGGTGTAACATGCAGATACTAGTTCCGTGCAGACCTGTTTCATCTAGGGCAACCTCAGACCTTGAGATCTGAAAAAAGCTCAGTTTGCCTATGCTAGGTAGCATTTTGTCAGAAGACTGCTTGCCGGGCAGACCAGATTTGGATGTATTAGCTAGTCAGCCTAATAACCCTGTACAGACTGTATTGATTTTCTAGGAGAGAGTTTATGAACTAAATAAACTTGGGGTTGGTGTCTTAATAAACTGCTTCTCTCAGTCTGTCACATTTAGTTACAGAGCTGTGCAGTTTAGGGGGAAAAAAGGCTAATTCTGTTACAGATTGTTCACAGCAGGGTCTCCAAATTAGCCCTTTGTTTTGTAATGCCACCTTGCTTGGGCTCGCTTTGAGCACATTTCTCAGTTTTGCCCTAATGAGTTGCAACACTGATAATGTGGCTGATGATCTTTCATTGATTTCACTATCACTTGCTTGTCTGGTAATTGATCCGTTGCTGAGCCTCTAGTTAATTATATCGGCTTTGACATGGCTCGGTCCATGGGGAATTTCAAGTCTTGCAGAATAACAGTTTTAATAAAAGAGTCTATTACTGCAGGTGCTTGCTGCTGCATGCCAGTTGATTTTTTGTGTTGGGGTGTGTGTGTGTGTGTGTGTGTGTGTGTGTGTGTGTGTGTGTGTGTTGGGATGGGAGGAAGATACCTGGGAGAGAAGAGGATTGTAGGACTGAAAGAAAGAAGAGGGTGGCTAGAAGAAGAGGAAGAGGGAGTGAAGGAGACCAGAAGGAAGGAGGGGGAGAGTAAGTAGGGGAGAGCAGGAGAGCAAGAGGCGAGAGAGAACACGCAGGCAAAGCGATACAAGGAGCAGAGCGATACAAGGAGCAGAGCGAGAGAGGAGCGAGGAGGAAGCCTGCTATTGACAGTGTCCTTAAGCCTCCCACAAATAACAGCCATTAGTGGGAAGGTCAGGAGCTGAGCAGGCAGCTTGACTGAGGCACTGAGTGCCACTTCAGAAATCAAGAGGCTAGCAAATTTTAGAGGGAGTTTAAGTGGGTAATAGCTAGCTGTAAAGGTATAGTCACTGTTGACAATTGACTCATAGGGGCTTTTCCTGCCCTCCCCCTTCAAGAATATTTTTATTGACCACAGGTGGACTTAATATATTTTAAGGCAACAATTCTTTGGGTTCTTGTTTGTTTCTTCTCAGATATTGAATTTGCTGCTTTTGAGACTTTTTTGTGCTTAATGGTAGTGAACCGGAGGGAAGTTTAACAGAAAAGCTTTCAGGAGATGTCGGTCTAGAAAGGAAGGCACATTTGTGTCAACATAGTGTACGTTTTCTCATCTTTTCTCATTGTCCACTAATGACACAGAGCTGCCATTGAAGCTCTTTTCTGTTTCTTTTGTTGTTTCAGAGAGTAAGGTTTATTGTTATTCTTGAGTTAAGAAGGAGCAAGGAGAGTGGTACATTTGTCCTCAATATTTGTAGGTGGTTGAAGATTAATGTTCCTTATATTTTAAGTTTAGGAAGGATGGCTTTTTCCTGCTGACTACTTTTATGAGATGACATGAATTTAGCTTTCCATTTTGAAGTTACTGTTTATGTACAGTGCATTTTGTTCAGTTGTTTTTCCATAAATAAGGTAGATAAAGACTACCTAATAAATAGATGTTTTGTTTTAAAACTGGTTTAATTAAAATTACAACATGCTATCAAGGTTATATTTCATCAGGCAGGAAAATGTTATAGGGTTTTCCACATCTTGAAGAAAAATGGAGTATTTGTATTCATTACTTTTTGCCTGAAATGGGACAGGCATTTTTTTCTTCATCTTTATCTTTTTTATGATTTGAAAGGATATTGTAGATGCTTCAACGAGGAATCTTAACAAAGGGATTTTTTTTCTACTTTTGAGCTTTAAGAAAAGGTATACTTTTTTTTTTTAACTTGCCCTTCAGTTTCCTATTACTTAACATCTAATTTAGTAATTAATGACCTGAGGAACTAGGCAATACATATTATGCATTTATTTTGCAAATGTTTATTGTGTATCTTCTATATTAACTACTAGGTTTATTTACTTTTTAGCGTAGAAGGTCAAGTCTCTATATATTATTTTCTCTGGGAGTTTATATGTGGTTATAAATAGCACAGTTCATATTATTGACTGTTAGGAGCTAACATTTAGACAACAATCAAGCCAACTTTACATTCTCTTACAGCTGAATATATTTCTCCCAGTGTACTTAGAAAAAAATGTTTTTAAGCATAGCAGTTTAAAAATGTTAAAGCAAAGACTGATGTCAGTTACTGCATGTTATATCCAAAAGCATTATTGGGAAAAATTCCCTGGGATGGGCCCTGGCTTCTCCTTGCCCGGTGTACTGTCCATGATCATGGTGCTGGTTGGAATGTGTGTAAGTGTGCATCTTTCTGTGTGTCTGGAAAGGGGTGAGTGCAGGGTGTCATTTGGTGCCTGACAGTGGAACAGTGCAGTTGACTCTTAGCTCTGCTATCCAATGACATGCAGTGGCTGAGAGTTTGAAGCTGATGGTTGGGTCTCCAGTGCTGCCTGCACACCTGACAGGCAGCTGTTAAACCGAGCAAAGGCAAGCTCAGGGAGTCACAATCTATGCATAAATGATAGTATCTGTGCAGAAGGTGCGAAGGAAGCTCTGGCCCCCTCCCTCCCCCAAATCTTCCCCTTCCCAAATGAAATGCACTGTTCAGCTAGCTTCTTAACTACACTACACTCCTGCTACTGGCTGCCAAGAGGCTCAAAAAATCCACCTTCACTTTTCAGTCAGAAGAGGCAGAAGTGGATGTGAGAGAAAGAGAGACACTGAGAGACAGAGAGCCAAAGAGGGCAAGAGACTTGACTTTAAGAGACTCCTGTACTGACAACTCCATGCAGTTCGGAACCAGAACGACTACGGCTGAACCAGGGTTCATGGGGACATGGCAAAACGCTGACACTAACCTCTTATTCAGAATGTCCCAACAGGTAAGTTACTTTAATATTATTTTAAAGAAACCTTGAATTGCTGTGTGCACTTTTCTTTGTTATTTTCTAGATATTTGAAATAATTTTATCACTTCATTAAGCTCTGTTTTATCCTAACTGTGTAAGTGAAATGTGCAGGGTTACTTCACCGTTTCCCTAAGGGCTCCTTAAAAGAAAAGGGAAAGGATACTGAAGTAAAAGAAAGCAAAGGCGTTTGTTGCAAAGTTTCATAGTACTGCCTGGGTCACAGAGACAATTTATTTCTTTGTTTTCTATTACAATTTTTTTTTAAAGCTACCACCCAACAGATATATCTTTCTGTCTGTATTAATGACTTCATCAAAGTGCCTGCTAGCTCAGAGTAGATTCTTCAGCCAGTCATAAAAATTTAGGGGCCTCTCGCGCAGCCAGGCTGACTTTGTGGGCTGATGCGGCTCCACACGGACCTGAGGAGACTAGGCTGTGCAGGAATCGCGGCGGGCGCGGGGGTCGCAGGAGGCGGCGCGTGGCGGGCTGTACCTTCGGTAGTCTCCGCTCCTCCGCACCGGCGTCCGCCTGCCTCTGCTCGCCCCTGCGCTCCCCGCCAGCGCTGCCGGCTCCCGCTCGCCCGCCTGCCTGCCCGCCCGCCTGCCGGCGCACTCACGCTCGGCGGCAGCCTCGGCTTCTCCCCAAAGCCGCTCCTCGGTCCGGGTGCCTGTGGAGGCGGCTGGGGTGCGCTGGCCTGCGCTGGCCGTGCCGGGAACACCAACGTGTTAGTGCGAGGCCAGCAGCAACTGATAATTAATCACCGGAGCCAGTGGCTTGTACCATGCGCTCGCTGATACGCGCCTTGCGCCCGGCTCCTCTTGCACAATTGCTGGCTCTGCGGCTCCGAGGGGGAGCGAGGGTGAGAGGAAGCGAAGGGAAACAACCCAGAAACTTTCATCTTGGACTGTGCTCAAGCGAGGGAGGGAAGTTCCCTGGTGCCTCCCTCCTAGTCAAGTCTTGCTTTGCAAAAGCCTACACCAAACCCACACAAAGCAAGACTTTAGTATACTGTCATCCATACAGCGCGAAAGTATTGCTGACAAATACACTTGAATTTTAAGCACATGGCAGTTATTAAGAAATTGATATTTCCCACTTATTTAAAAAATGCAGCTGCTTTAAAAATGTTTTGCTTTAAAAGTTCATGAGACCTACTTTATCGAGTTAATTAGATCTTTTTACAAGTATTGCTAACGAAGGAGAGAAAATTTGCCAGGCTGTAAAACGACTACAAGTTTAGAAATACATCTGCAAGAGAGAGTTCATAGAACCAGCGTTTGGTAGTATTTAGTTAGTGAACAGTTTTATCACACAGTTCTAGATAGGATAAATGCATTTGAATACGGTGTATTTTGACATATCCTGTAGAGGGACCCTGATTACTGCTGATACAGTAAGCTGGGATTTAAGTGAAATCAACATAAACCCAATAAGCAACTCTTTGATTTGCTATTTCCCATTCTTTCTAGTTAAAAAGTTCATTTCCTCCGAGAGCTGTTCCTTGTTACTTCCGAGTACTTGGAGAGAGATGTTTCTGAGGTACATCTCTACCTGGATGATTCTTTTCACGGTTGGAACACAGGGTGTGTTTTCTCTGACCTCAGGACCAAATTAACTTGTACAGCACTTTAAAAATTAGATGTCACAATCAGGGTTTTCCTGGAGTTAGTAGTGGAGGGTATGTGTATATATGTGTGTGATAGTGTGAGAAGGGAAGATTGGTTTAGGTCTCCCTCTAGCTAGAAAAGAGTTAATAAAGCCATATAGAGATAATGATCAATTGATAAATGGCTATTGAACCACATAGATGGTGTTAGATTGCTTCTTTGGCACTAGCCCATTTCGAGTAGATTTGAATCTGAACACACTAAGTCTTGGAAAACTTTATTTTAGCTAAAAAAAATATATATATATATATAAAAGTAAATTACATCGATGATGGGTCAGAATTAGGAAAATAATTTGAAATCTCTCAGAGAGACTTGTACAACTGAACTCTTATGATACCTTTGATCCAGCTGTTTGACTCTGGGAATATAAAGATCGATTTTGTGTGTACCTATGTATATGTATATCATAGTGAGCATTAGTGAATATGTGAACAGAGTGGAAATAGAGGAAAGTAATTTATGCATGATGGATACTGTAAGAAAACATACCAATTATATTTTTTACTAGATGGGTAGTACAATAAAGGTGAAAATCACAGTTTTTTAGAATGTTGTGATTTAACTTTCTTATGTTCTTTTTTTTTTGCTTTTGGTGCAGTTAGCAACTCCCCTTTTCTTCCTCCCTCACCCTCTTTTATCTTGGTTACTAAATGTTTACTTCTTATGGATTTTTGGAAAGCATGTAGATGAAGGTATATGTTTGCTTGTTTTTTCTTAAAGATGGCATTTTAATTTGTATAAATATTGTGTAGATTCAAACTGTAAATTTTAAGATATATGTGCTGTACATGTTTAATATGTTTATTTTCCTTACCTATATTTCATCGGCGATGCTCATCTGAGAGAGAGAATGAGAGTATGTGTGTGTTTGTGTCCCTATGTTGTGGTTCATGAGACTTTCCTTGAAATAACCTCTTGAAGCCAACAATTTCAAGAATTACTAGCTTCAATATGCACATTAAGCTAGCTTTTATCTGATTCTAGGTAAAAGTTTGTCCAGTTTTATCAGGTAATTGAGAAATGTGTATATTGCATTGCTAGTTTTTAAGAAAAAATTAGTTTATATTATGAAGTGAGTTTATTGCGTGTATTTTTTCAAATTTTTCTCTAATAATAAACTGATCTACCTGATCATGTCTTTAAATATCAGAAAAGATTGACTGGCAGTTTTTGAAACTGAGTTATAGAGAATTCACTACCAGTATATAAGTAAAACAAAAACTTGCAGCGGAAAATGGCTCATGAGTACTGAAATTTATATTCTGGGTTTATGTCTTTGTAGGTAAATTTGGAAATAGGGATATTAAAATCTGTCTTTTGTATAAGCAGAGTTAAATCAACTAACATGTAAATCCTTTAGTCTTTCTAAAACTGGTGAAAAGACATTATAATCCAAAACCAATTTAGGTTTGGTGGAATTAAGCATGTTCCCCTTAAGTTCTACATAAGACAATTACAGTGCATTTTTCTGTCTCTTTTCATTTTCTTTCATATACAAGGGATC
>PVHY01000280.1:0-199890 GCA_004024945.1 Uropsilus gracilis | reverse complement strand
ACAGGCAGAAAATATGGCCTGTTTTTTTGAAGTTTGTTTTTTTTTAAATCAGGTTTTCAAAGGTGACTTTTCCCCTATTTTTGTATTTTTTGCATTTGAGGGCATTACAAATGAAATTCCTTTTTAGCTACCCCAAGGGATGCAGTCATCTAATATATTTTGAAATCTTTTCAGAAATGAAACTGGAACAGGTAAATGACTATATAGAACACATTTTACACATTACTATAGACATTTAGCTTTTATTATTGGTGAGGTATATTTAACCTGTTTCAAGTAAAATGCAGATCCCTTAATAAGGTCTCTTTAGACAGGACTGAAATACTAAGTTAGAATTATAAATGATTCTGTGCATCATTATGTAGTAATTTAGGATTCACCCAATGATGTAACAAAATTAACAACATAATTTCATTGTGAAACTGTGTCTTATTAAAGAACAACTGTCTGACATTCTCTTACAGTTGCTTTATTTAACTTCATGCAAATATTATTAGTAGTGACATTTTTCTATTGTGCATTAGATTCTCTCATTAGCATGATGTGTTAGTTATCACCAGAGAAATCATTTCCTAGATAGGTGAGGGGCAAACCAAGAAAGCTAAAAATTAAATCAACTATTTACATTAATACCAAGTGTCTGCTCACCAGAGATATGACAGAGTAAAGCAAACTTTCTTACTAATAAAATCTAGCACATTTCATAGAAGTGATAAATAAAATATATTGTAAGAAGCATATAATAACCTTGCTGGAATCCATTAAAAGCTTGTTTGATGTGAATTTTTCTCCCAGTAGTCTTTCAGTTCTTCCTATTCATATAGGCAAATACAGTTTCAGTTTGTTGAATCTATATTTTAAAATGGAAATGGTGCTTTTGTCTGACTTGTTTCCCTCACCCAAATAATTTGAATGTTTATTCACATCAGTTTAAAAGCACACAGTTTAAGCCAGATGCCTAATTGTGTAGTATGGTTTCATTCTTTAGAGCTTGTACAAAACATTTTTGTTCTACTAAAGTCTATCCCACTCATGTACACACCTTTTAACATAGGATGTATATTCTTATTTAATCAGAGCCCTGAGTATAGCAGTTGATAGTTAATGGCCTTTGAAAATGACTTTCATTGCCAGGCATCATCTATCCCTAGGTTTCTGCAATTTTCTCTCCTCCCATTTTCACTCCCCTTCCTATAGTTATTGTGTTTTGGTTATCACATTTTACAAAAAATAATGAAATTGACCAAACTTATGGTCTTGATGCTAAAATAAATATATAGTAAGCATATAATTTCAGCCTGTTGAATTAGTAGGCTTTTATCTCCAATTTAGTCCCCCTTTATAATATGAGTTATATGTTTTATTTTAAGGTTGTAAGTATAGATATATATTCAAATATAATGCTTGACATGTAATTTGATAATGTAACACTAAAATAGAATATTTGGGGAATTGTTCAAATTCAGGTATTAGCATAGAGACAAGTGTTGTGTATTGGCCTATACTTTATATGTCTATGTGTAGCATGCAGACTCTAATTTGTAATGCAGTAGGAAAATGTTAGGTCACGTACATGGAGTTTGTTTACACATTAATACAAATAAAGCATACCAGGAATATTATTCTCAAGTGTGTATGCATTATATGTTAAAACATATATTCAAGTTTCAAGTTTATTTTTAATAATGTGTTAAATTAATTTGAATATAGTAGGTGGTCATTTTGAAAAAAAATGTTTTGTATTTCTTTCATCTACAAATTGTTACTGTGTTTGTATAATTTGTAAAGCTTTTTGTTAAAGTGAGTCAAGTAACCACAGTTGAAAAATAAATCCCTTAAAGGTACAGATATCTTATCTATAATTGTAGGTATTTTTTATAATTATATTTATGAGTGTATCTTAACATTCTCTGATAAATCCAATTATTCATGCATGGCTTTATGGAAATCTGATTAATGTAGTGACAGGACAGATTTGGGCTACCACAGCAGCACATCCTCCCACTCCTGTGTCAGGGTTAAGAGCCACGGCAAATCCTCCCTAACTAATTAGATGCTGAGTAAGGCATCTCTGAGAAGACTAGGCAGAAGTGAGTGGGTCACAGCCAAAGTAGGATTGCAAGGACTCCAGTGATAGTGAAACATTCAAGTTTGCCAGGTCGTTTTGACACAGGGAGCTGATTCCAAAGGAACAGACCGTTAACAGATAGCAAGCTGGCGTCATCCATTTCAATGAAAAATAAAAATTTTAGTGTTGCTCCCTTCCCACCTTGTATCTATTACTACATACAATCACGTAAAGAAAGTTACATTGGCCATCTGCCTTATCAAGCTACAAAACTTTTGAGAGGATTTTCTTTATAACTATGAGTAGTTAAATGACACTGTTTAGTCAAGCAGGTATTTTCTGAACTTACAAGACTTGCTTAAAGAAATTAAATATCTGTCTGTCTGTCTCTTAAGAGAAATGAGAGAAGAAACTCATTTACTTTAGCTTTGCCCATAATTTGAATCGTTGAGTCTGAATTACTTTAGGTAGGAATGAACTCCTTTTTTCCAGAGTATTGACAGAGAATTGTGATAGTAGGGAGAACAGAGTGAGAGAGAATTATTATGGACCTCCCTACAAGTTATTGTCCAAAAAACATGGATTTCCTTTCATATGAGGTTTGGAACCTGTTTTGCTATGTACGCAGAATGATTTCTTCATGATGTGAAAGTCCTCTCATACCTTTATAGCATGTTTTCACAGCTACATAATCACCCTTCTTTAAGCACTGGTCGTAGATTTTGGGAACTCTAGGCAACAATCAAGTTCACCCATCTGCCAAAGCTGATGCCATTTTTATTTTCCAAAAGGCAGCTGGTTTCCACAATTTGCTTGGTTGTCCTCGTTTTCCTTGGAGTGATGGGAAGGGAGTCAGGGACTCTTTGAAGGACCTTTGAATACTTTGAGAATTAGAGGAGAGGCATAATTCAGGAATAAGGCCATTATATAAGCAAAATAATGTCTAAAGGAGGAGATTGTTCCTGTAAGGTAAACTACTAAATAGATGAGAAAAATGAGATGAAAAAAATATTGTGAGCAACTCAACTTCTGAGAAGTTTTAATATGTGAAGGTGACATCCCAAAAATGATACCTGGGGCTATGATATCCAACCTCTGACTGTGACCTGTGCTTTTTTTTCCTCCCAGGTTTTAAAGAAAGTTTAGAAAATAGGAAAAATAAAAGTATTGATTCTTTCTTAATTTGTACATTCCCTGTAGGAAACCTAGCACATTTCGTAGTGTGCATTGAAACCCTAAGGTGAAAAATTTATGACTGGAGTTCATTTGGGTGAGGACATTGTTCACTATCCTTCTGTTCAGACATAGCATTTCATGCCACACAGGATCAGGAAGAGAAAGGAAGCAATGTATTATTCCTTCATTCACAAAGCCTTCCTCAATGGGAATGATTGTGGAAAAACAACATATTACTCAAACTGGCTAGCTTAGAAACAAAATTCTCAGCTTATTAATCATCATTCCAATTAAAGAAAGAATTGATCCTTTAACAACAAAATAATATCCTTTTGTTTTTCTTTAATTAAACCCATCAGTTTTTCATTTCTCCCTGTTAAGAAAATGAAAATAATCTTGAACAGTAGGAACTTACTCATCGAAACACTGATTCTCTTGGGCATATCTGACATCTTATTTACTCAGTATTTTTGGATTACGCTGTTATTTTGCTACTGTCTTTAGGGTTCGTGTATTGTGGGTTATTTTAAGTTTTAATTCTACTTACTTGGTTGGCAGCAATTTATTTAATGACCTAAATAAACTGCTAGCCTGTTTTTCCTACTTTTATCCCAATAAACCTAAGTTTTTTCTCACTTTGTTCTCTTTTTACCTCATCCTTCTTTTCCTGAATTTCTTCTTGATTCTTTTTGCCCTAATGTTAAGTAATTGAAATGCACTTGAAATGTAACAGTAATTGATTAAGGCACCTTTTGGCCAAATACCTCATTCCAACAGAGGTATGACAAAGAGGTGCCACCTTCAGCCTCAGACAGGATCCTTGTGTGAGTGCTGACAGGAGGACTGTCCTGAGTTTTGCTATGTAAAGGTTCTTTAAAAACATGTATCCAGAGGCCCAGGCTTATCATGCAGAAGTGCTGAAAGGCAGCTCAATTTGATCCTTAGCTTGTGTAAGAAGGTACTTAGCTGGAAAGAGATTTTTTACTTTTTTATTTAAAAAAGAATGATTCTTGGAGCTATCATTTTGTAGTTAGAATTACATACAAGAGAGCATTTTCTTGGAAGGAGAAAACAATGTTTTCCTTCAATTGGTTGAAGGTATGACTGAGATAAATAACAGTTACTAAGAATTAACTGAAGCATTTAGAAAAGAAATGGAAGACTTGAAATTGAAATTCTAAGCATAGCAGTATACATAACACAATGAGGAAGATTCAGTTCTGTTTTGTATTTAATAAATTTTAACTCTTTGGCAGAGACATTGTTAGAATTGACAAGAGTTTAAAGTATCTATATGGCAAAGAAATAGCTTCTGGTTTTGTACCTGCTGTGCTTTTGTGTCACTGTCATGAATTTTTCAACTCTATTAAGGTGTCCTTTAGTGACTGTTTTATCTCTAGATATTTCTTGAGGACTTAAGTTTGATCAGAATGCCTGAACTGGATGTTTAAAAAGAAAAATTTCAAGGTAATGAATATTTTACAAGTCAAAATAGTGATCACGTTCAGATGGCTTAACATTATAACAACTAGTACTAAAATGAGATAGATCCTCCATTAACAGCATTTTAATAATTTTAAAAACTCCTTTAAAACCAAAATAATTAAAATTATTTCCACTTAAATCATTAAGATGACTAATTGGGGCACCCAATCAGACATAGGTAAAGAACGCTGCCCATAAGTTTCCCCTTCTCTGCCTGTGTCATTCAGCAAAGTGTCTTTGAGTGAGAATACCTAAAAACATTCTTTGTTGATCTCCTATCATAACCTAAGTCAGCAATCAACTAGATCATCTGCTGCTTTATCTAATATGCTTTTCTTTTGTTCTTTCTTTTTTAAATATCAATATTACCATACCAAAAGAACTGAAACCAAAGCACTTTGGAAAGTGCTTGCTGTTTTGATATGGAAACTATTAAAAATTACATATCATGACATGATAGTGCATTTATATATTGTAAATAGACATGCAAAAAGTATAAACTTGTTCATTGACTGGTTGTGGAAATTAAGTGATTAATTTGCTGAGATTTGCTGAGGATTTGTTCCCATTGCCTCAAGTGTAATATGTGTGTGAATGATACACCCTAAATGAATTCCCTATTTGAAGATTATATTAATGATTTCTATACTTTGTCACCTTTTAGTAATTCCTGAATATAGCTTTTTGATGAAGTTTAGTTTGGACTTCATTGGGAAATAGCTTGATTGGTTATTATTTTTTAAATTGTCAGTTTTCAGAGAGTGAAAAACTATAGATCTTTTAGAGTAAGTTAGAATGAAGCTGGGATAGAGAAATCCAGGTGTAATTCCGAATTAAACTTCAAATTATCATTTCCCAATCTCAGCCAAGAGATTTTTCATTCTCTTAGACAACTTTGGGAAGTAATCGTGGCACTGAAAAATCCTAAGACAGGACCAAATCTTGTTATCTACTGAACATAGTTCATTATGGAAAAGAATTTTTCCAATTTTGCTGTTTTTGATATTTATCATAAATTAAGTAGGAGGGGATAGAAAAAGAAATCCAGCATCTGGGAGAGCTTGTATCAGTAGCCAGCCTGGAAGCCACAGTCCTGGCCTTATATAGGTGAGATATGCTAAGGGAATGAAGGCCTTGTGCAGGTAATGAACCCCGCCTGCCTGTCAGCTTGGTTTTTCATGCACCATTGTTGTTCAAATTAAAAAAAAAAAAAAGCGTGTTCACAGCCTGTGGTGAGATTACAGTAATGAAAATGAAGTGTTAATCTGTTGATAGCAAACACATCTCATATCCTGTATCCTGGGCCACAGTCATGCATCAATAATAGATTTCAGGTTTTCTCGTAAGTAGAGAAACTTGGGTGTTCATGATACTGCAAACATTTTCCTAGTGAAAGTGAGAGGTTTGTTCTTTTAACATAGCTAAATACTTATTTTTAATAATTTCTTAATAAACCAATTGCTGCAGCCCTTTGGAGTGTTCTGATAACCTATTCCACATGTGGAATTATACTGTATTTTTGGTCTCTCTCCAAATGCAAAATGATGAAATGAGTCTTAACATAAACCTCATTTGAGATACCCTTTTCTAGAACTCAGTGATTAATAGAAAAAAGGACTGGAGCGCAATACCTAATCCCTCTAGAACACAGGTTAAATAATATTAAATATTCATTTTCTCATGCCTTATTTTTATCTTAGAAAATAAAGTGCTAATAAAAGTAACAAAATCAGGTGTCTTCTATAAACTGCCCTCTGTATTTGCAGTTAGCTGCCATAATACGAATTGGAGGACACCAGCTGAAAATTTTGGTTAATATAGTTGGGAATCAATAATCAATTTGAATCAATTTGAATGTAGTCATGTTTTTCCAGAATTCTTATTCTTTTCTTGTTTTATCATTTCCTCATTATTTATGAGGTTTAATTGTCTTCCTAATACTATATACTTAAAGAAGAAAATAAGCTTGGTTTTAATTATAGCAAGATGTTGCTTTAAAGATAGTAATGTGAACTGTTTTTTTTTCAATGTGAACATTTTTATGCATGCTATACCCCACAGGATTGTCTCTTTAAGAAGCACCTTAAGACATGGTTTTAAAAGAAGTATGTAAGGAGTGGGAAGAGATAAATTAATAATTGAGTTCCAGGTGTCTGCTTGTAATTGCCCAAATTTCAAACATTAAGGAAAAAGATGCTTCCCGTTAGGAATATATCATACCATCATTCAGATATTGGGTCTCACTGTATGTGGAGATTGTCTTATGGCATCTTTTATCCTATTCAACTAGGAGTTAAGAAATGCAGTATGATCTTTATGATTTTGTGAACTGTTTACTTAAAGTTGTTCAGGTTGTTAAGAATCAAGAGAATTTGGGGATTAAAGTCTGATTGTGAAGTAAGTTTGGCACATGTTCAAGGGTTACTTTGTTAATGTGAAAATAGAAGAAAAATGCCTTCTCTTAGGAAGGAAACACCTAATTAAAAAATAATCTTTCAAGTATGTGGGCCAATGATGAAACATAATTTCAGAGAAGTTGATTTAAATTTTACTGGTTTTTTTATAATTTGGAATATGACTGTTCCTAGCTAATTTGTAAGCATATCTGTATTTCTGTACGGTGTAATACATTATATACAGTACATCAGAGATAACCTATTAGTATATATGAATGAAATGAAAAGGTTCTTTCTTAAGTAGGTCCTTTTAATTTGTTTGTAAAATCCACTGATAGGTAGACCAGCTGTGGTGGTGTGGTTGATTGCAAATAGTTAAGAAGAAATTATTTTTGTCTTATTCTTGCTTTTTGCTAAGAAAAAAAGCAGAGAGGTATGGAGTGACTTTGTCATAGACACCTGCTTTTAGGAAATAATCATTTTTAAAGAAATATGCCTTGACTTTTAGGGTCATTTGAACCTGCAATAATGTCTCTTTAATGTAAGTATAAATACCAGGTTGTGGCATACATATGGAGCAAGTAAAGATGAGTATTTGCTATGTTAATATTCATGCATCTTAAATGTTGACTTTCAAAATTTACCTTGAAGATGTATTCTATTTGTCTATTAGGGTCAGTTTTCACTTTAAGTACATGATTGTTGTAGAGAGGAAGTACAGAAGTGTTAGCATGTAAAGGAACAGAATGGCTACAGTGTCTAGTAATTTGATGTGAGCATCTTTTCTGGACTCTAGAGCGAGGCATGTGGTTGATTGAAAACCCATGTAAATGTTTGGTGAATCACTGTGAATCTCTTCGCAAAAGAAAAACTATTTAGTTTTAGATTTGCTATAAGCTTTTCTTTTTATTATTATGAAAATGACTTTCATTTGCTTTGCAGTGTGTTTTATTGAACAACTATATTTTGAAATAGAATCTGCTCCCTCTGTCTTATATCATTACAGTGCATGAAATACATATTTTAAAACTCTGTTCCTAGATACCTTTTTTCCCTTCTATAAACTCTATGAGCTTTCTTTGAAGCAGTACAACATTTTAAAGAGTGGGAGTTGCCTGAAAGGGTCTTATGTGGAGGTAAGGTAAATTTAAAGTGGAGTGAACTTGATGGAGACTGTGGTGGACCAGAAGGATCTTGTGTCAACCACAGTTAGGTAGCAGCCCCTTAGCTCCTGCCAATTGTTGCCAGGTGGGAATGCAGGCCCAATTTTGTCAGATCCTCTTTTTTTTAAAATGAGAAGCTAAAAATCCAGATTTTTTATGTGAAATCTACTGATTTTTAAATCTTGGCAACCTTTTCAAATATTTTTAAAACTGTGTGGTCCAAACAAAACTCATCTGCAGGCTATATTCAGTCTACTGGCTGCCAGATAGAAACCTCTGTTTTAGATAATATTTTAATGGATGGAGATAATAGTTTCATTGCATGTGATCATTTGTCCTGGGAATTCCCCACTGGGATGAACCAAATTCTTTTATTTTTTTCACAATTATAAAAAGGTTTAGTAAACATATTTTTGGTGCTAGTATTTTTTAATATATATCTTTTCTCTGTATAACACATACATACATATTATACATGCACATACATATTTATGTGCTTACATGTATAAATGTAAAACAGGCATGGTGAAATAGTCAAAGGATTAATAAAGGTGGGAAAGTGAAAGTTTTAAATTACAGGATGAGAAAAGGAGATTTCTAGGTTCTGAAAAGAATATTATGATTTGTGTCAGTTACTAAGGTATATGAAAAGCTGAAGTCAAACTATAGAAAGCTTTTCATCTCATCTTTTAGCAGTGGATTTCTTGGCCCTGAATCTTTGTGGGACTGCTGTAATTTACCAGGCAATTGATTATGATGTCACAAGAAGGAGATGGACCACAAGGGGAATCCTTCCCCATACTAATTCGTGCGAGGCCAATATTTTATACACAAGCTTCAAAAAAAACATCATTTATATTGTATAAGATAAGCTTTTTCATGTCTGTGTTTTTGAAGCGATTCTTTAAAAGAAATAATCTATTCTTAATTGAAATTCTCTAGGCAAATCAGATATCAACATTTTCAACAGAACAGGTAATTAATTGATTTGAATTTCAAATTGAAGGTCATCTTGTTATTGATTATTGTGGGAACAGGAAACAGAAACATCTTGTTAAAATGATCTGCAAGTGGGGCCTAGGTGTGCCTAAGTTCTGTCTAAGGTCTTGTTGCCCAGCATCAGTGGACGGTGTCAAACTCCAATCAGAAGGGAACCATCTCTGTTGTAAACATAACAGGCTATTGGTTTGTTTCCAAAATTGCAGAGAAGAGCTAAACTGGAGAAAAGACCAGAGATGAACAATTTGTTTTATGGTAAATGAGGTATTTTCAAATCGAGTGACTGGTGCAGCTTGTTACGAGGCATCCATTCAGTGTGTCAGAATGACATTGGTATGCCATGCGCAGGAGGTTCAGCGTCAACACAGCTGTGACTTAGCACTTTCAGAAACCTTTCAAATGGGAATTAGATAAAATATCTTTAATACAAGGGGAAGGAAGCACTGAAGTAAAGAGGGTGGTGAAGAATGGAGGATAAAAGAAAATACCCTTTTAGATGCTATTAATTTTTATGAAATAACATTTGTGTCTTGTATTTGATAGATAGTTTTATTGTTTCATGTGCCAGGCTATTTTAAAGCAGTCATTTCTCTCTCTGCTATGTTTATACTTTTTGAGAACAGTAGTATAATGTAAAGGTAACATGAACTAAGTGGGTGGTAAACTTTATGCCATTCTAAATCAGAGTAAGTATTTTAATTTTAGCTGTGCTAAACATGTTGGAAACTTAATGCAGCTTCTTCTTATGGTTCAAAGTAAAATTCTTAAAAAAAAAAAAAAAGGGGGCAAGCCTTCTATGCTAAATACCCTAGAGCTGTTAATGCAGTTATTTCCAGGTTGACATAGTTTTGTGTAGGCATGACAGTGGCACCAACCCTCTACATTAAGCCTTAACATTCCATAGAACCATTTCAAGTTTATTATGAACTTCAAAGCCTGTTCATCCTTATGAGAATATCAAGTTTAAGCATGTCACTTTTCTATAGTCACAGTTAACTTTCTTAAATCAAAAAGTACCTTTCTTGAATTTTGAAAGCTGATTTTCTACAGGTTATCCTTGAGGAAAACTCTCAGTTCAGCATAAAGTGATATTTTTGTCCTGCTGTTGCTGCCCATTTGAATTTTGTTCTTCTATTATATTAGCAATGGTTGGAAACTACCTTAAATAAAGCTGACTTTGGCATAATTTGTTTAAATCTCTGAGTTGATGTCAACATTCCTGTTCAGCTTTATTCCTAGAACTCAAGTCATTGATCCCGTTTTACCAATTCCCAGGTGGATTTTCATTGCAGTGTCTAAAATATACCTGAGGGGGAAAAGATGCTGATGCTGACCTAATACTCGTAAGTTTTTAAACCACAGAAGACCAGTGCTTTGGGAGCAAATGTACTGGTTAACCTGAGTTCATGGTACACTACTTCTCTATTTAGGGAAGGGAATTCCCCATTTCCTGAATGTGAAATGCCTACCCCTTTGGAAACTCTTCTCTTTAATTTCCGTCCCAGTTAAGAAACCACCCTTGTCTGTATCTTGCATCTCAGAGATGGAACTTGACTGACTAGTCAGCACCGCAAAGGTCACCCTAAAGCTATTGGCAGAATACACTGCCCTTTGTTGCTCAGTGATGATAACACTACTATAGCAGTTAACTGGCTGTGTTAGACTGAGCTGCTTTTCCAGAACACCATATCATCTACTTATTTCTTTAGACACCTGATAGAATGTCCATTCACAAGCTGTCTCAAGTGTATTTTGTCAAGGAATCTTTAAATATCAGTGCTTTGGCTGCAGGTGAGAATATGTATGTAATATGTCCATCTTACTACAGTGAGAAAACTTCCAAATCGTTGTCTCAAAATGAATGACATTCCAACAAATTAAAATATCTGAGATGTTCTATTTAGTTTCCTTACAGTTTTTTTCTGTTATTGTGATAATGCTCAATTTTATGGTATGAGTTGACATTCTTTTTAAGGAAGAAGATACTTAAAGAAAAAAATTTCTTATTTCCCATAAATATAAAATGTAAAAATAACTTTTTTGGCTATAGTTTATATAGCTGTAAGCACATACAAATTTACTTCATAATTAGTGACGCACTATTTAAATTTAGAATTATATAGAAATGATAAAGCTGAAGAACTCCTGCTGAAAAACAGGAGCTGTAAAGCGGAAGAACTCCTGAAGAAAAGGAGCTGACTTAAAATAGTGGTGTATTTTGTAACCTTGCACTGATTTTTTGTAGCATCTTTTCAGTATGGACAGAATTTCAGTTAGACAACATCTTTGTCTTGGCCCTCACTAAAATACAAATGAATCAAGGCCCACAGTGTTGAAGTATTAGTGACTTTTTCACTAATTGTTTTCATTTAGTGAATAGACGGACAGGGACAAACTGCTTTCCTCAAAAGGTCATTTGCCACATACTTTTCCCTCTCCTATTTGGTCCTAATCGGATTGGTTAAACAATTTAGTCATTTAAAATTACTTCCTCTTTGGCTTCAAAATAAGTGAAGACTTAGAGAAACCCCTTTAATTTGCTTTTTTTAGTACCTTTGAATAGAGCATATTTTGTTCCGCCTTCCTTTCATGTGTCCATTCAGTAATTTTTTACTGAACTAGATAAACACATCTAAACGGAATGCATTTATTTCCTTTCTCTCCAAAATAATAAATGTAATTTGCGTTCAAATAATTTTTGAATGATTATTGAATCAGGGAACTAAATAGAATGATTTAAAAATGGAGTAGTTAGCATTAAGGTCAGACGTTAAACAAGTATTTGAAATCAAAGTGTAGTGACAGTTTTGTGTTGTAGGTTCTTCATGACTCACATGTTTAGGACTTTTTCTTTAACCGACAAGTATGTTTATCTTAGAATAGTAATCATTTCATGCTGCTCAACCTTTTTTCTAGTTGACCCATTCTCCAGACCTTTCAAAAACTTTTAAAAGTGGATGTAAATTCCATTTTAATTAGACCAGTGCAATCTAATACTGCAACTAGCCAGGAATGGAAGAAACATGCTGGAAGTTAATACAACCCAAATCAACCACAGCCAGATAATTCCCCTGATCTTTGTAGCAACCCCCTTCCCACCTCCACAATTAAATGACCCTGTTGTTCTGGAGTTTCAACAAGATGGTTAGGTTCATTTGAAAAAATGATCATCCTTTACAGGATTCTTTACTGTTGCATTTCTCTTTCTTTCTTTTCCTTGCCACACAGCTGTCACTGGATAGGAGAAGGATGGGGGGAGGGGAAGTGGAGGAAGCTCTGTTCAAATCGTGTCACGTAGCACTAATTCATCTGCTCTCATTAGAGGGAGCGAGGGACAGCAGTGATGGCCAAGAGCTGCACTCCACACATGACACGCGAACAGTTTGGGGAATAGAAAATTGCTTTCTCAGGAAGCCCAGCCAATTAAGGACTTGACCATATTGAATGTCAAGTGTTAATTTAGGTTTTTCTTCATTTTCCCAGTAGTAATGCGGGTCCTGTGATGAGCAAATACATGTCAAGTAAAAGTTGATTGCATGAAGGACCCGGGTATTATATGTCACTGACAAGTCACAAATGTACTGAAGTCTTTTAACCCCTTAGGTGAGTGTGGTGGGGAGGGAGAGGGAGAGAATGGGATTAATGGTACCATAATGATAAGAATAGTTTACTTGGAAACATGGGAGTAGCTTGGATGGGACAGACAGGAATGGTAATTCATGCAAAAACCAGGTGTAGAACAAATCCTATGCTCAGGGCACAGATAGAGGCTCCTGAAAAACATTTGATCTCTCTCCATTTTGTGAACATACTGCTTAGAATATGTATATTCTGTCTCCTAAGATTTTATGAAAATGGAGAGTAATATGCTCTGTTCTTGACCTAGGAGATTTCTTATTATCGCCTTTGAAAGAAAAAAACTCATTAAATAGACTTTTTGAACATTTTGACCCTTTGGTTCAAAGTGACTGTAAAATTTCTAATTATTTACTTAACATTTGTTTCTGATTAGTATTGGTTTAAAAAAATATTCCAATATATCATAGAAAAGATATATGCCAAACCTAATATTGGAAGAATGTTTGTTTTCTGTCATATCTCTGGAAGGTGGTATTTAGCCAACAGAAATTGGTGGAAACCCATCATTGTCTTTCACTTTTTTCCTGTGCCCAGTTGTAGCCTGGAAGAGAGTCAAGCTTCAGTGAGTCAGGTAACTTTGTCTTTTTAAAACTAAATGTTGAACGCTGTCCATCATGTATAGCATCTCATTTCCATTCATCAGCATTCATTTACATATGAATGTCCTGAAAAATAAGAGAATGTCTGTTTCTGTTGCAATTGTACAAGTAGCAAATAACCCCCCTTAGTATAAAATACTGCTCTCTAGTTTAAAGGATCTCAAAAAGTGAAACAGAACAATTGCCATCTTGGTCATTTTTTCCCCCTCTGCATAAGGAACCACTCCTTCCTTGATAGTTTTAACAGTGTGGTCTTAATTAAAATCTTTATTTGAAACTTTATTTCTATTCTAAAATTTCTGCTCTTGCTTTTATGAGCTGATAGCACTTGCACTTTGAAAACTTAAGTCTCATAATACTTTAAATCTGGTAGCAGAAAATGCCAACAGAACCTATCTTTCAGGTTAGAAATGGCTAGCTTATCAAAAATTAATTGAAATTACATTAAGGAACAATTTGGAAACAATTTCCAAAATTTGATGTTCAATAAAGCAGGGTTTCTTTAAGAAAGAAAAAGTTCCATTGTTTAGGCTTCTTCATACTGGGATTTTTTTTTTTTTTTAACACACTTGGCCCCTCCCTGCTTATTCTTCTTTTGCTGTTTTGATAAACTCTGGAGCTGTGGTGGCATAGCTAAAGCACTGCTTAATTACAATCCAATTGTCAGCAGCTTCTCTTCCTCTGGGTGTGCTGAGAGACTTAAGTAAGTTTCTGTAAAGTAAATTCTGATGATGGCAGCTGGGTTGCTGATTCAAGTTATTCCTTCTCTTCTGTGTCACTTTTGACGGATGGTACCTAATGCAATCAACCACAGGCCAAGAAAGCCTTTTATTTGGTTGTGTTAGTAACTGGACCAGGAGTTCCCCTCCTCCCTTGATCTCTCCTTCTGATGCTCTCGCTTCTTCCTGCCACCCCCACCAGTGCTTCAACCCAAATAGGAAAGCAAAAAGAACCGCAATACTACCTAGGACATACTTCTAAACCTCCATTTCCCAGTGGTGAAGCCGAAGCTGCCTCCCTTTGAGTGTGTTTTTGATAAATTTAAGAAGTCAAATCGCTGACACAGATAGATAATCCGAGTGTATAGGGTGAAGAGTTATAAATTAACACATTATTCCCTCTTAATGTGAAATACTTGAGAATGCATTTTCTCAGTCCCCTGACATCTACCCAGTGAGGGCTCCCATTGTACTTTTCAAGTGGCATTGATTTGTTAAAGCGCTGAATTAGCATCTCCGGCCAGCTGCTTGATCCACTGTTGTATCGCAGGGCTCCAGTTCTTCCTCTCTCCCCCCAGCCATCCCTTTTTTTCTTCCCCTCTTCTTTTCTTTGCTGCTTTCTGTTTTGCTCCTCATCATCTCTTTTTTTTTCTGTTGCTTGTTTTTCTTGTCGCCCGTTTTTATCCCATACCATCTCTTTCCTTCTTTCTTCAACGCTTTTAACTGTGCATCTCCTTTCCTTCTCTTTACCTCTGAGGGTTTCCCTCTGTTAAGTGTCTGTGTGGTGTCTGTGTGTATGTGTTGCTGGGGGCAGACAGGGTTGATTTAGCCAATCCCATGACTCTATGTAGACTCTTTTTGAACAGAATAAATTAACATGTGTTTGAAGTCTTTGTTAATAGAACTGGGTGAGGAAATACCTTTCCTCTTTGCGTTTTCAAAAATTACAAGGTAACTTAAACTGTAAAGATATTTCTATGTGCCATTTAGTAGTCAAGTTTTCTTTGGTTAGAGGAAGATGAAAATCCCTGCTGGTAAAGATAGATTTGATCATCTCACATGATCATGTCACTAATATATGTTGATTATTTCTGCAAATGTTTGATGTTTTGCAACTTTCTGTGTTTCAGTGAACTTATTGCTAGGACTTTCTAAAATTAGGTTCTAAGTTTATTTGTATTGGTACAATTTCATGTGAGTGTTTTTCATTATTATTTACATGGCATTAAATCCTAATACATGATAAATCACTAATGTAGGAGAACAGGAGTAGATACTGGAGATTAGAAAATTGATTGACAAGCTATGTAGACTGAAAGCAAGATGGGTATTAGCTTCTTTCAGCAGTATACTCCAAAGTTCCAATGTCTTTATATGATGAAATTTACCACAGTTAGAGTGTTTAACATGTTGCATGTGGATGTCCACAAACCGTTATCTTTTCTTTGGGTATGGGTTCAAAATACCACTGATCATTGTGTTAACGTGATATTTAATATAAGAAAGTGTTTGGATTTATATAGAAATTATCTTTAATTTTAATCTCATGACTTCATATGATGCTGTCTTCAAAGTTACTAGGTTTCCCCATAGAATTTTTGAATGCTGGTGGGAAATTGAAATTTAAATATACATTGACTTAAAATCAAACTACTTGAGAAAACCGAAAAGCTTTTTTGGTATGTTTAATATAGGCTAAACCGATTGTTTGCTTTCAGCACTTACATTTTGAAATGTGAAAAGTATTTGACATAGGTTTTGATCATATTTGCTTCTCTGTTGGGTTGATTACTCACCTATGTTACCCCCTCCCCCGTTGTTTTAATTCCTTTTTTTGAAGGAAAAAAAGTTAGATAATTGCTGTCCTCTCTAGAATTCTCATGGCTTGGCTAAGGTAAAGGGATTAAAATGACTTTTCAAGGCATGATAATGTCTGTTTAAAGGAAAGGAAAAGAAATGTCTTAACCAGGGCTTAAGACTAATTCCAGCTACTAAGGAGACAAATATTACACTAAAGAAGGCCATTTGGTTTATTTTATATGTGCATGTTAACTTGCTTTGAGATCATCATTTTGTATTTCAGGGTATTCTCTTAGAGGAAATAGATGATCTTCATTTGTTACTGAAAGAGAACATGGCCTTAGACTGGGTGATTAAAACTGGAACACCTTCTGACTTTTGCAGGGATATACACTGCTCACCTGGCTGTAGTTCAGGATTAGAGCAGGATGTTGTTTAGCTTTTAAAATAACTGCCTGGACTGTAATAGAAAGGGGAATAATAATAGGCAGGTTTGAAAGTGAAAGTGCCCCATCTGAAATAGCTAAGGATCAGAAAAGTGGGGAAAAAAAAAAAAAAAGAACTAGAAAAGTAAAATAAATCAAATAAATCTGCATGGCACATAACATTCTAGACGTGGGATAGAACTTGAGGATAAAGAAAGAAAGCATATTTGGGGTTAAAATTATGGTGTCTAATAACCTTTGCTTATAAATGGCCTAATTGACATCACAACAGAGTTAAAAAAATAAAACATTTTAAAGTATTTCAGATGTGCTTTGATTTTTTTCATTTGTTGTATATATGTTTTTTTAAGGTCCTTAGATGGCAGACATGTCTGCATGAGTTATAGATCCAAGTTTTAAAAAACTGATTTGTTTTGTTGATTTCTGATAGTACTTTAGCCACATGAAATAGCTAAGTATGGATGTTTTGGAATTCAACACCTTTGGGTTTTTCCTCTTAAATTCCCTGGAGAAATCAGAATTATTTCTGTTTTTGTATTTTGTAAGTCTAAATTAAATGTCACTTAAATGCGAAAGAACTGGCTGGCAGCTTTGATAAGTAGTCCCCACAGCAAACCATTTTGTCAGTAATCAGAATGTAATTATGACTGCAAATGCAAATTTTTTTAAAAGTCCAAAACAAAAAGTAAACATAATGCTGTACAACTCTAAAAAAAAAAAAAAAAACACAGCTCCTACAATTGAACATAAGACTTTCATAGTAGCAGTAACAATAAGAAAGGGCTTATGGCATTGGCCCAAGTCCTGTTGTGAGAGGGCAGCAAATGGCCTGCTCAGTGTGTGGCTCTGCAGAAGTCCCAGAGTGACACATGCACCACAAGCTGGTCACAATGTGCAGGGTCAGAGGTCATGTTCAAGAGCAGGGTGTTACTGGACAAGACTGAGGAAGCAGAGGTGGCCCCTCTGTGCTGAGTATGTGGGTCTGTGTACTTCTTTCCCGTCAGAGCTGGCCCGGCAAGGCCAAAAAAGCGGTTCCTTGGCAGGGTTTAATGGCAGGATGATGTAGTCTGTTGTGACTAGTGCATTCCTTTCAGGTTAAACTAGGGAAATGGCATTGTGTTAAAATTCCAAGTCGCATGAATGTTTTATTGCCACGGTGCATTTAGCCCTCTAGGGGAGTGTGTGTGGCGGGGGTGGGGTGGGGGGTGGGAGTGACTGAGACTCGGGAACTATCAGAAGAACACTTCCCTTGGAAAATTTTTACCCACCAGCTTGAAGCTGATTTGCTGTGATGGTCACTTAGAAGGGTTTCGCTTTTTCCTAACTGTGACTGTTTAAAGTCTTGCATTCTGGACAATTAAGAGCTGAAGAAAATATGACAGGACACATGCAAAGAGGTTGGAGATAGAGAGAAGGAATGCGCCAGAAAGGAGCTAAACAGCCTTCTTGTGTAAACTGCCTGAGTGGGGCCTCCTCCCCCTCCTCCAGCCTCAGTCCCTGTCCCCCCTCCCCCTTTCCCTGGGCTGTGTTTTGCTGTCTGCCTGAAGGCCAGGAGTGATCTGTTAACCTTGCACCACTGACGGGGAGGCCACTACTGCTCATGGTACTGTATGTTACCATTACTCCCTCATTCCTTTTCACTGGCTCGTCCGGGCTTTTTTTTTTTTTTTTTTAACCATTTCTCTGTAATAACGGTTCATATTAGTCAGAGGAACACAATTTTGAATGCAGAAGGTCTGTATTTAAAACAAAACAAAATTAACTATGGTGCTTATTTTTCTTCTTGACATTAAGAAGGGCTAAACCTAACTGTTCTAATTCAATTGCAGCCAGAGATTTCCAGTGTGATTTAAAATTAGAAATTCTGAAAACTGGGAAGGGGGTTGAAGACGCAAGTCATCTGGACTGTGGATCTTGTAAATGAACTTGGTTGTAAAATCACATGGGCTACTTCTTTAGGTTTTAGAACATTTTCAAGCTTAGACATATCCATGTTACATATCCCCACTGCTGTCCCTCTCTTCAGGAAAAACTTGAGCCATATTCACTGTTCCACTTGTTTCAGGCTTATAGTTACGGAGTGGGTGTGGAGGATTTGACTTTAGTTGTAATTGTGCATGTTACATGTAATACAATTGTTTCATGATTTGATCTGACTCGTTAATATAACAGATTAAAATGTCGATGTGTAAAACTGCTTTCTGATTTGAATTGTGCCTTTCTAAAATATTCTCACACATCTGATTATAGGAGAGAGATAGGTTATTTTGAGTTTACCTTAAAAAAAAAAAAAAAAAGAAAGCAATACTTTGATTTTAGCTTTGAGCTGCCTTTTTCATAACTTCCAAACTTCAGTACTGTCTCTGTGTTTATGTTCTTATGAAGTAGCAGGTTTTTGTCCTTTAGAAGGCATATATATATATATATAGTTGTGTGTGTACCTGTGTGTACATATACTTTGATAACTGCCAAATAGATAAAAGATTATGGAGGTGATTAACTAAAAAGGTTTTCCATTTATAAGTTATCACTAAAAGAAGTTATGTAACAGAAATTTAAGGAATGTACCACTGAAAACTGAACTACATAAACCTGCATTGCCTATTTACACTTTAGGTGCATAATTTATGTATTTCCATAAAATGATGATTTTTGTGAAGGTAGACATCCTGAATTTAATCTGATTAAACTCAAACTACTGTATAGTGGTTTATTCTTTTTAAGCAGTTACAGTCACATTGTTCATGGGAGGTTTTAAAACAATACACGATGCTATAGAAGAATCAAGATTTATGTGTGGACTTGAAATTCCAGATTTTACATGGATTCAGTAGATATTTGTCCATATATTCTAGAGAATACTTAACATTAAATATTATTTTTGCTTGGTGATTTTCAGTTTTCTAAAATTTAAAGTACTGTTTTTAGAATGATAATAAACTTTGTGCTGGATTTATTTTTCCTTGCCAGGTTTTTTTTTTTTTTTTTTTTTTTTTTTTTTTTTTTTTTTTTTTTTTTTTTTTTTTTTTTTTTTTTTTTTTTTTTTTTTTTTTTTTTTTTTTTTTTTTTTTTTAAGACTAGGTCTCGCTATTTTTGCCCGTGGAACCGCAGGCTCTCATTGCCTGAGGTACCACAGACTCAAGCAATCCCCAGCCTCAGCTTCCCAGGTAGCTGGGATTACAGGCGTGCGCCACCACACCCAGCTATTTTTTTTGGAACTAGGTCTCACTACGGACCCCAGGCGGGACTCGAACCGCGATTGATCCCTAGCCCTGGCCGCTTCATAGGCTGAAACTTACAGCTTGAGCTGTGCCCAGCCCTTCCTTGCCAGTTTTAAGGTTAATTCTTTTCCCCCAAGTATTAGAAAAACTTAACCAGCAGTATTAAATTTAGGGATAAAAAGCTGTCATGTACATTTAGATGATATAAAAATGCATTTGCTATCTTGATCAAGATAGCAGTTTTTAATTATGAAGCGTGTTCTAGTTGTATTTAATTTTTTCCCATTGATTAAAATTTCTGCTTTATAATCCAAGAAGGAAAGGGTAGAATTTTTTCAATAATTTTATCTTTCTAATAAGAAAGCTTAGTTGACTTAGGTTTTTTTTTTTATCAAACTTTCTTAAAAACATCAGTACTTGTTCTAATCAGCATCTTTTATTTGTTTATTTCTTTTGCACTCATTGTAAAACTGGGGGGGGTGTGTGGTGGCAGTTAAACAATTTGAGTAAAAAGTCTAATGCTGCCAGGTGCTAGTCTTGTGACCTTGGGTAGGTCACTTTATCCTTAACCTTTGTTGTCAGTCCCCCCCCCCCCCCAGGCTTTTAAAGTGGGGAAAAGAACTATTAGGGTAAGATTTTGTCAGGAAGATGGAAGGAGATAATACAAGTGAAACACTGCTGTATAAGTATTCTGCAAACTGTTGTTCTCTTATTTTGTGCTTACCTTGTGGAAAACTTCTTTTGGGAAGCTAATATTTTATTTTCTTCAATTAAGAAACTAAGAAAGGAGCTATTGGGCATTCATACACAGTTTATTTTTGAGGGGAGCCTTTTGTGCTATCCATTAGCCTTACATTTTTGCCACACTGCAAAATTGTTACCAGTTGGCCTTCACTGCTGTCAGAGTGATGCTGTTATTTAAGTGATAGCAGCTATAGCTAGAGGTAGAGGCACAGTTGGCAAATTCTGTTTTCTGTTTCCATATTTATCATCAATCAGTTCTAATAATTTGCTTGAATCGATACTTCTTGCCTGTTAGCACTTGAGAATAAAACCTGAAGTTAGATTTCACAAAGTGGACTCCACACTCCCCCCTTCCCCCCAGTTTTGTAAATACTCACTTGTAATCATAGAATTAAGATCGCTCTAAAGCTAGGTGTTTGCACCTCTCTGTAGAATTAAAGAACATAATAGCAAACACCATACGTATTTGGGTATTATGTTATTTTCATTTACAGTCTTAGTCTTGTACTGTGCCTTTTAGTGTAGTTAAGGGCTTGAGATGATTTCCTGAGCAGAATGTGCTTTTATTGTTTTTTAATCCTGAATTATACTTTTATCAGAATTTACTGTGTTTTTGTGTATATAGTTCATTAATATTGTCATAGATGGTATTGGCTAGCATTATTTTGTCTAGCCTCTATTTTCTTTGAGCCAACCTTAATTTGAATATTTTACATCTAAAGATCTAACATAAATATTTGCCTTAGCATTTATTCTCCTGTTACTAAGAGAATGAGAATTAATAATACCCTCACAGCTGCCTCTTAGCCCACACAGTATACTAAGGATGGTACCTATGTTGTCTTATTAAATTACTACAAAGGCTTTCAGGATAGGTACACTTATTTGTATTTTTTGAAAAAGGAAATAAAGGTGTAAGTGTGAATCCAGTAAGGTTAATCCAAAGTTTTTCCTTTTTCCTCTGTTGTATTCTTCAAGATTCAAGTCCTGCTGTTTTTCTTTCATTTCAGATTAAATTTTATAAGGAAGCAGATGCATAAAATTGATAACAATTAGAGGTACTCTAGATCAAGAGGATAGAGCTACAAAGTTCTTTCAGACCTCTATTAGGGACTTATACATTATAAACAGTCTAGTGCTTATAACTCTTCCCCACCACAAAAAAAGAGACATAGCAAAGCTTTAGTTCTCTGGTAGGACTTGGAGGTTTTATTTATTTTGTGTTATGGGGAATTTATAGGACAAGCACATCTCTGCATAACTTTGAGAGACTATACCTCAGAGAAAATATTAGCGATATCAAGGTTAAAAACAAAACAAAGCAAAACAAAACTATAGTTATGTAATTGTACAGCCTTTTACATGTTAAATTTAGGGTGCTGATTTTGCTTATAATCAATAATAATAACATAATTTGAATTGGTAAAAGATATAATTTGTCTAGTAAAAGATATTTACTTACACTTTTATGTCTAATTGTAGTCTGTCTACAAATGTTTATAGACTCATGCTTGAAATATTGATAGATTTTTCTGCTTTATGTTATGATATAGTATATGTGTAAAAAATCATTCATATATTTATAAATGTAAGGATGAGGACAAGAATTCTTTTAACTTACAGTATTTTAAATAGTTTATAGACAAATTAATTGCCATGGTAAGTTTATAATATCTTTATAAAACAGGATTTTTTACTTGCTGAGTTTATAGTGGAATTTTAAATACTGCTTCAAAAGAAACACCATTTCTGTTTTGTCAGCTTAGTGGGAAGAGTTCAGGTTTTGAACCCAGATATATTTGCGCTTGAATTTTTCTTTTCTCTGTGTGACACAGGAAAAGTTCTGTAACTTCTCTGGACCTCAGTTACTTAGCTTATAAAATGGAACTTAGAAAAGATGATTGCAGCCTTGCACTGAGAGTATGAGATGGATGTTGCTATAGTTGTTCTTCTATTGTACTTTGTTTGCAAGTTATATGCATCACTCATTTAGTAGTTCTTTATCCTTGGTAGTAGAGGAAACCTATAATATTTGCATGATGCACATGCTTGGCCTTTTCAGTTGCTAGTTCAAAATATACTTTTGCCAATCTTGGCCAAACTTACTTTTGTTGAAGAAAATGAGGGTGGAGGAAAAGTTCTCTTTCTTATCTTCACTGACAGTCACTAAGTGGCATATTGCTGAAATCTTATGTGGCTTTTGGGTACTTTATGAACCTTTTTATTGTAACCCAGAAGCAAGACACTTACTGAATTAATAGATTTCCATCCAGGGACTGTTCTGTTAACCTTTCTTCCTCCTCCTAACCCAGGCATGATTTTGTAAGGGACTTTTTGATTCACTTCTCAGGCTGCCACATACAGTATTGTGGCTGGTTCTTGAACATGCATGTTATTGTTAAGCCTGGAAGAGCTTTTCTGTCTTTAAAACAAAGGAAAAGAAATAGTGAAACTAGGAACAATAAAACAACCAAAATAACACCCTTATTTTCTGAAAAACCCAGTGCTTTATGAAATGCAGAATTTAAACTTTGCCAACTATCTAGATTTTTAGTAGTGTTAACTTTTTTGGGTAGCATTTGTAAGAAAAAAGATTTATTTTTCAGACCTGATTTAAAAAACAAAACAAAAAAACTAGAAAGAAGAGAGTAAACACTGAAAGGCTGCCACCAGAGAATCAATCATTTTGTGACATTTTTTAAAATCATCTTTCTTCATTTAACTGTGCATACATTTGACTTCAAATATATGTATGGGTAGATAGCATTACATAAATGGAGTATGGATAGGTGACTTTCTTTTTTAACTCAACCATATCATAGATATCTTTCCATGTCTATAAATATAGTTGTCCATCCTAACTTTTAATGGATTCTTACTATATCATTGTACCATGATTTACTTAGTGAATTCTTGATTTGTGGACCTTAAGGTTGTTGCCAGCTTTTTTCTTTTATAAAGAATGATGCTTCAATATGAATATTCTTGTTTGCCCTTGTATTCTTACTTCCTAAAGGTGAATTTCTTGAAAATAATGTTGGGGTAAGAGGTATACTTTTGCAGTTTAAAACAGGGTTTGGCAAATCTTCCCTGTAAAGGGCCAGATGTATATGTTGTGGTATGTGGTAGTTATATGCTTTCTGTAGCAACTATTTAAAACTCTGCTTTTGTAGCTGAAAATAGCTATAGACTATATATAGAAATAGAATAGGCATGGGTCTTATTACAATAAAACTTTATTTACAAAATTGCGCAGCAGAGTCACATTTGACCTGTAGGTTGTGGTTTCCTTCCTTTGGCTTCAAAGAAAGTGGAAACTTATTAGTGTTGTAAATGTACTACTGATGACTGTTAGCCTGCCTTTAGAGTATCTTAGAAATAAATGTGTACCTATCTCAGCACAGTATAATGGGCTTTCTTTCCAGGTACATGGCATTCTGTACCTATTTTTACAAACATATTAAAAGACATTTTTATAACTCTATTCCATAGCCTAGTTAATTTTGAAATAAGAGGTTATATATGCCAGCATTCATTTTTTTTCTTTCCACACATTAGATTTCAGCATATGTTAACAATTTAAAGGTTAGAGAAAGTCCCTTTCAAATTATATTATAGAGGAGATATTGTATATTTTCTCACCTTTGAACATGGCTTGGATGGAATCAGATGGAAACAGTATTCTGAAGTAAGCTGGACGGAAAATCTAGTAAGACAAGAATCATTTGAACAGAAATATACCACATAGCAACAAGGTGACCTTGAATTAGTTACTGGACCTTTATAAGCTAACTTATACTCAGAAGAATGCACTCTGTATAGTGACCTCCCTTCATCTTGAATGTCTATAAAATAGGAATTATTGGCCTCTAACTGTCTTCAGGCTATTTGTTGAGGCTCAGGTGGAATAATGATAAAGTTAAAATCATTCTGTTTGTAACATTGGGTCACTGGTACCACTATGAGTTTTGAGAAATTTATTTATTATTTATTTTGCATATATTTATTGGTTATCTGCTGTGTGTAAAATAGTGTGCTAGCCTCTATGGGGAAATAAAAAAGAGAAATAAGTTTAAATCTTGCTCCTAAGGAGAGAAAAACATATTTCAAGTGCTAGGTTCCTAGAGTCCTAAGAGTGGTGGAATGAGGAGATGTCTTCCAACTGGGAGTATTAAGGAAATGGAAAATAAGTCACATCAGCAAACACAGTTTCAGACATATAATGCCGAATGGGTATTCCAGTTAGAGCTGCATAAGAACTGTGTCAGATTAGGAACAGCAAAATCGGTATGATGAGATATCAAGCGGTCCCATTAAATTGTCTATTGAGAAGATGTTTAATCTGCAAAGGCAGTGTAGAACTAGGTTTTGAAGGCTATGGCAGGAACGTTCATTGGTAATTTGTAGGGAGCTCTAGACATCCTCTAGGAGAGTATTTTTTCTGCAGTTGGAGGGGGCACTAGTTGGTGAGTATGTACTGTTAAAATTAGGATTACTAGAAGTTATGGCAAAGGTCTGGGAGTTAGAACTGATCTTTAAAGAGAAATGATTTGGAAGGCTGAGGAGAATGAAAGGGAAGAATGAACAGGCTTTGAGAATTTACTGGATATGGGAATTTAATCATGATCTCGAGAGTATATGATTCTTTGTTAATATTATGGTGCTAATGTTACAAAATTCTGCAGAGTCAGGGAGAGCTGTAGTGAAGAAAGGATAGCAAATTAACCTACTTGCTTTGTTTGTTTAGCTTGAGGTGTTAACTGGAAACTTGGAAATTTCTAGTGGGAGCTTGACAGTGTAAGACTGAAATTCATTTTAGAGGTAAGGAATAGGGATTTAGGAGCACTGTTCTGATTGATACAGGAGTTAGAGATAGAGTTAGAGGAGGAGAATTACATCACTAAAATGAAAGCTTAAAGACAGAAAATGTTGTTTAATAACATATCTTTAGATAAGTTAAAGATAAAAGTATGTAAAGTTACTAATACACCATAGACAAGCAAAACAAAAACAACAAAAAGCAACTTCTGAGCTGCTACTTTTAGTTTATCTACCAGATAAACTTAAGTTACCAGTCTTTAGGATTTAAGTATTTTCAGCTTGGAAAAATACCTTATTTTATAAGATCCCCAAGAAGTAAGAGTGAGTGAGTGAGTGAGTGAAAGAGTGTGTGTGTGAGAGAGAGAGAGTGTGTGTGTGTAAATAACAACTCCCTATTACTTTATCTTCTCACCACTTTTTGGAACTCAATAAAAATGAGATGCCATTGATGGTAGAGATTGAAGTTCATTTTTACTTGTTTGATACAGAGACCTGCTGCCTTCATCTCCTTAATCATATCCCAGATGAACATGTGGGATGGGAGAGTGATGGGGGGGGGGCATCTGAGGCAGGTGTTACATTGAAATCAGCTTTGTTTGATAATTTATTTTCTTTTTAGTCTTTGAATCTTCAGCAGGCTTAGAGGGAGAATTGCTGTATCTGATTTAGGTTTATTAAGTTGGGAAAGTTTTACTGAATGGAAAGCAGGTCTGCCTCCCATTTTCTTTTTTCTCCTAATGCCTGTTTTCAAACTTTGCATGCAAAGAAAACCATGTTAATACCTTGATCATGTTGCTACCTTGATGGTCAGCATGCTACTAAATGAGCTTTGGCAACATTGAACTTGAACCTCCTGTTTTACAGCTCTCACTTTTCTTCTTAGCTTTTGGTACAGCTGGTCCTCCTTCAGGTTCACTTTTTACAGTGAGTTCTAATTCATGTCATATGGGGCAAGGGACTATTTCAGAAGAATCTACATCTATAGCCAGTCAGCCTCTGCGTTATAATGTTCTGTTCTTATCGTCTTTTGCCTCTTAAACCATATATGACTAATTAAACTTAATTTTTTGCTTAGTAAGTTAATTGCAGATGACTTAGTAAATAGCTTGAGAAGTAAGGTATTTTGGTTGTGTGTGTGTAATATTTGTTTTCTCTATTTACAACATAACATATCTTCTCAAACCCCCCTTTTTGCATCCTTATATCCATTTTTATTCACCTTTTCTGTTCAGTGTTGTTGAATTTAGGGAGAAAAAAAAACTTTAGATTTGCAACATCTTATGTTTCTAATGAAGTAAGATCAAGTCAAATGCACCTATTTTGTTCCAGAGTGAACTTTTTTGGGGAACAAAAAAAAAAAAAAAAATCCCTCAGGGAATGAAAAAAAAAATCAGTGCTTTGGTGATCATTACTTAATAGTACCATTTTATTCCTGTCATTGGACATAGTTAAATTCATCTAATTTTTGATTGCTGTGGAAAATTAAGGTGAAAAACCCAAGAAGAACAAATGCAGTGGTTGACTTCTAGGTGGCCTGGATCATCCTTATGACTTTTTAAAGCTTAAATAAATGTTAAAGTTAACTTCGGTCCCCAAATAATTTTCACTTAATATTTGTATTATATGTTGAATGGGCCATGCCTCTGTTCCATAAGTTGCTTGCTCATTTTGTGTTTCTCTGTTAAGGGTCTGCTTTCCTTACTTCCCATCTTGCCTCCAGAGAGGATGCTTTTAGAAGATCCTGGATCTTATGCCTGGCATGTGCTCCCTTTTTTTCTTCCCTATTTTTTTAAAGGCATGTGTCTTCTAAATCTTACTTGTCATCCATAGAATTTTTGCCTTGCCAGTTCTTTTTTAATTTCTGTCTTACTAAATCCAGTAGGTCCTTAGATTTGAATCCTTACCAGGGTCACCTCAATGGCTTGTTTAAAAAAAAAAAAAAAAAAACAAAGTGGTGATTTCTGTCCCTCTGAATCTCAGGTGGGAGTACAAATGCTTTTCAAATGTGTGCCCAAGTGGTGCTGACAGTTTTGTTTCCTGACTGAGGAATGCACCTGGAAACACTGAACTGGACCATTAGTTTTATCTGTCATTGTTGTCCCCCTTCTCACCAAAGAAGAAAGTTTCTTTTGTTCCCTGGAGCTCCTTATCTTTAATTTATAGGTTAACCTACTAATATGGAAAAAGGACTCAGATAATTGCTTTAAATTTTAATTGTGAAGGGTTGGGTTGGGGCAGCACTGACAGATAGTGAAATACGCCACTTCTTGTAGCTTTTCCAGGAAGACAATAGCAGCCTTTCTAGTAGGACTTAGGTAGATCTGTATAGGCTTTCTCAGGATACTGTTCTGAGAAGCTGTCTGAAAGTTGAGAGCTAGTCCTAGTTGAGATGACTAACTGCCAGATGTGGTGGCATGCATCTGTAATCCCAGCTATCTGGGGCTGAGGCTGTAGATGACTTGAGTCCATGGGTTTGAGACAGCCCTGGGTGATATAGCAAGACCTGGTCTCTTAAAAAAAAAAAAACAAACAAAAAAAGACTATATTTACATTAATGTATATTTTAGTTTCTCCATTTGCTTATATTAATCCTTTAACACTCGAGGTTTGCTTTCATCTCCATCAAATTCCTTTCCCCATTGTCTCAAACTTGTCAAACTCATGGGAGTAATTTGCTGTGGAAGATGTATGGGGTGATCTAACATTTACTGATAGATTATTGTTCCAACTGCCTGCTTAGTTAAGGTGATGTCTAATGTCTTCTCTCCTTCAGTTTTGGCAACCCCACACTGTAAATATAATTATCATTTTACGGATGGAGGAAAAGGGCTCTGTCAGGACAGTTGACTGTCCTGACTTTACTGTAGCTGGGATTTAAATGGAGGCCTAACTCCTAAGTCAGTGCTCTTCTAGTATTATATGTTTTAGGGTGGTTGGAGCTGAGTCTTAGAAGACAGAAAGAGGGTTAACCATATATATATATATATATATATGGTTATATATATATATATATATATATATATACAAGCATACTCAAAAAGGCATTTAATGTCCATTGTCAGACTTGGCAATGTATCTGCTTATAAACAACAATGGGGGCCCTTAATTTTTCAAAGTACTGATTTACAAGAATTATTGCCGTGCAATTAAAATTTGAATTTTATGATTTTCTTTTGTAAATATAAAGCCCACCCATAGCATAAGTAATTTCATTGTCATTTTCTTCAGTGCTAAATCTCAAGTAAAACAAGAGCTGGAGAAATAAGCAAACTCTGTAAAATGTAGAAGTCTTTTCTTGCAGAAACTAGTGTAATAGTTTGGAACTTTGCCTTAATTTTAGTTCTATACATATTATTTAATGTGGAGGAAGATTGTACTGATATGCCTCAGTTTAAAAATAAAAAGAATGCAATGAAAATTTCATACCCCCTTACTTCTCTGATGTGGGAATTACTAAATATTATGTGTAAAGTGTTCTGGAAGAAAGATTCTGTGTAATTTTAGCATTATTCATGGACCATTAGGCTCCTCAGGGTGTCAACAGGGAAGAGAGATTTTTACCTTATATCCCATATTTCACAATATAAAAACAAGGTATTTTTGTTGTTGTTTGTGGCTCTGAAAATCTTCTGTAATTGTTTCTACAGAGGTTGCTCCTATCATAGAGCCTAGAGCCCTGTTCTCTGGCTCCTTATCACAGAGGACCAGCTCCCAAGCAGGAAAAAAGTGAACCTCAATTAAATCATTCCAGACTGCTCTGAGGACATTATGTCTTCCCACTGTTCATCATCTTTGTGTGTCAAGCTGTTGAGTAACAAAATCACAAACTTGACCCTTTTGTAGGCCTTTCTTCTCCAAATCTGACCCTGCAGTTCATTGTTCTAGGCGGACTCCAGAGGGGACACTGTGCCCTGTTCTCCTGTAATCTGTCTTTTACCCTTATCATTTTCCTGTTGATACAGCCCTGCCTAATCTAAGGCCTCTCGAGAAAGCATGTGTCTGGCCATTCTGTGTTGGAAAATGGATAATTATGGTTTGACTCACCAACCTTTTTATGATTCGTTAGCAATGTTTTCTTTCTGGAGCTGTAAATTCTATATACCTGACCCTTAGATTTTTTTTTTTTTTTTGAGACTAGGTCTCGCTTTTTTTTGCCCATGTAACCCCAGGCTCACGTTGCCTGGGGTACCATAGACTCAAACAATCCCCAACCTCAGCTTCCCAGGTAACTGGGATTACAGGAGTGCACCATCATACCCAGCTATTTTTTTGGGGACTAGGATTGCTACGTGCCCCCGGCGGCACTCGAACTAAGATCCCTAACCCTGGCTTTCTAGGCTGCCACTTACAGGCATGCGCTACCATGCCCGGCCTTGGCCCTTAGATATTAACCAGGAATTCTGTGACTGGGAAAGTTTAGGCCTAGACTGATTAAATCATAGCCTGAAAAAATGATGTAAGTTAACTAAATGTCTACAACCTTAGTTCCCCTTCCTGTTTTCTATTTTTATATTCATTTATTTTGCAGCTGTATGTTTAACATACATCTTCATCTTTATAGTGTTGAGTAATTAGCTTATTTCTTTATCTGTTCTTTTTCACAAGGACTTCTGGCTGACTTATTGTCAGATCCGCTTCATTTAACGATCTTCCTGAATTCTTTGTGTTATTCTGAGTAATTTTTCCTCTTGCTGTTTGGCATCAGTTCATCACTGAAATTAGGCTGAAGTTCTTCTGCCTTTTTCTGATTCATCTCTGGGTGCTCTGATAGGACTTACTTTTGGATTATTTTGCTTTTTGTCTTTCCCTGGTTTTGAAACCAGTTTGTTATTCATTCTTTTCCAAGTTCTTCTGGGTTTGAATAGTTTCCGTCATCTCTTCACTGCTAGACTGAAGCCACCAGAAAATACACTTTCAGAACTGATCTGGGCTTGTGGCCAGCCTAACCAACAAGACTTGAGCTGACATGGAAGTTAGTTTGTTTATTTAGGCTGTAACTTTTATAGTGCCTATCAGGCAAATGCCTACCTGAATGTTTAATGTTTAAAAGTTAAATCTCAGAGGGGCCCCAGCTCTGCAAGAAGTATTCCAGACTTGCTAAAACCTTTTCTTGGCAACTCATTTCTTTCTCCAGTTGTCAATTCTATGCTTTCCTTCCTTTGTCCTTTTCATGACACACACCTTCTCTACCCATTCAGCTTCAAATATTTTGAACAATATTGTTTACAATGTAGAGGGTTTTTTTGGTACTCTTTTTAGAAATCTGGTTGTGACAGTGTTTATATGTGATTCTAGTTAAAAAAGAATGTATACACGTGTGTGTGTGTGTGTGTATGTATGCGAACTCTGCCATATTTCCTATCTGACCCATTGCAAATGTGATTTTTTTTTTTTTGGAAGCCCTTCTGACACTGAAATAAATGCCCATTGGCCCTCCCTTGCTGAATTCTTTTGAGAGGAGAGATGGGGAGGGGGGGGGAGGTCATTATGCTTATTGTCATATCTTTTGTTTCTGCTGATTATACACAAAGCAAGTTGTAAATAGCTTTCTCACACACCATGATTCCTTTGAGGTATGTACATGAGAGTAGATGTGTACTCTGCTTCATTCAACTACCCTGGGGATTCTAGAGGGTCCCTTTCAAAAGCTTTACTTCCTGTTATAGCACCAGCAGAATAAAATTTAGTTTAGTATGAGGTAATTACCTTCCTATAATTAAACCTGTGGAATAATGTTTAAGAGATATTAGCTATTCAGTTTAGTATTTTTATTTTCTTTTCCCACTGAAATGGTTTTATTATTTTATAACAATAATCAGAGAGTAAAAAAAATAATAAAAATGGAAAATCTTCAGAGAAAAAAATCATGGAATATTTCTTGAAAGTCACTATAGAATTTTGTTTTAAAGTTTGGTATTGAAACAGATACTAAATATTGGAATGAAGGAAAGTGGATAAAATTGTATTCTCCAGATCAATTTAAGTTTTATATAGCAATGAAAACAGCAGTTATATACCATATTTTATTATCTCAATGTAAAATGGAGTGATAACAAGGAGTTAGACAATTTATGCCTGCTCTCTCTTTTTTTGGGGGGGATCACTTGTAACAAGTGGGGTAACTACGGAGGCTTCTGAATCAAAAGGCCTAATTGCCTAGGTGCTAAATTATAACTTGGTTATCAACTTTCATTTTCTTTGCACTTTTCTTGAAAGATTTTGGTGACTTAGAAAATACAGCTTTCCTTCTGCTTAATTTTCCCCTCTATCTGATAATAGCATAAATTGTAGTGGGTGGAGGGGCAAATATTATTAGACTGAAATGGTTTAGGTTTTTTTGGTTTAATTCACAATATTTTCATCTTTAAAATATATGGTTTAGACCCAGGCACGGTGGCTCGTGCCTGTAAGCTTCAGCCTATGAAGCGGCCGGGGCTAGGGATTGCGGTTTGAGTCCCGCCTGGGACCCGTAGCGAGACCTAGTTCCAAAAAAATAGCTGGGTGTGGTGGTGCGCACCTGTAATCCCAGCTACCTGGGAAGCTGAGGCTGGGGGTTGTTTGAGTGCCTGGTACTCCAGGCAACGAGAGCCTGCGGTTCCACGGGCAAAAACTAGTCTCAAAAAAAAAAAATATATATATATATATATATATATATATTTCAAATTTTCATGAATTTTAAGGGATTTTGTATATATGTGTGTGTGTGTGCTCAGAAATTCTAGGATTCTAAACTTGAGTTCCACCTACTTCCCTAGTAGTTCCTTCTTGTGATTTGAATTGTTGAAATATTCTAGTAGTTTCCTTTCAGTTTATTCATAGACTTTTGTTTTCTCCGAAATTGTATTTCTAAGTGTCTGAGGTTGTAAGAATTGTAGTTGTTTAACTTTCTCCTTTCCTCTGGAGAGTGTTTATAAAATACATATTGTGAGAATAAAATGGAACCAGAAATTTAGTACTCTTGACATGGTTAAATACTAAGTTAAGAGGGAATTTATTTTATGTGCATGAAATTAAATATTAACGCTAATTATATATAATTATATAGTGTATATATATCTGCACACACTATATATGTATATATACACTATATGTGTGTATACATAAACATATATAGTAGATATATATGTATATATATAGATTCCATAACCCAGGAGATATATGTACCCTATTTATATGTGTCTCCTGGTTTATGGAATCTGCTATAATCCATTAAGTAGTCATGTTTATTGAAATTTTTAATAGGAAACTTTTTTTTTGTGGTGATGGGGGTTTATTTTGATATGGAATATTCTAACATTTCCCCCAAAACCTTCTATTGCACCATAGGGAGAGTTGCTGATGCAGAACTCATTAGTGCCCCTCCATATGTCAGCTGAGGGTGGCATCAGCATCATCCAGTGTGTGAAAGGACACAAATGTACAGTGTTTCTGTTTTTCTCCATGCCCCATTTCTTTGTCATTCCTCAAGTTAGAGGATGAATTTCCTTATGTTGTTCTAGACCAAAGAGCAAGTAGTAGACTTTGATTTCTGATCACACCTTCTCCATTTCCTTCAATTGTATTCTTTGTAATTTCTTTTATAGAAAACATCAGCAAATACCTATAGGATGGCTACCACTAAATGCAACTGTTAACATGTTTTTAATTCCTTTGTAATATATTCTCCATGTTATTTCTTAAGTTAGAGTTTTATAATTTTCTAGTTACTTTCAGCTGTTTACCTACTGTAAGTCCCATCTTTTTTTTTTTTTTTTATTATTTGTGAAATGGAGAGATTCATGTGCCGTAAGATTATTGAGAAAAGTGAGTAAATATGTATTAAGGTGCCCATCTGGTCAGTGGCGCATTGTAAATGCTCAGTAAATGTGACCTCTCTTTCTTTCCCTCTTGGATTCTACTGATGAAATTCGTGGGTAAAGAGCAATTTGTTTTAAAGACAGATGAACATAGGAAGAATAAGAGACATGAAAGGATGAGAGATTTGGATCTAAAAATATTTGAAAAGTTGACTGAAAGTTTAATTTTAATTATGTTCATTAGTGAATTTGCAAAGTGAAGTTTACTGAAACTTATTTTAATTTGGAGAAGCAAGCTAACCTGGGTCCAAAGAAGAGAGGAATACCTTCTAAGACAATATACCTGACAGATAACTGATCTTTTAACAAAGAAAACCCATTGGCATAAATGAGCCTAAGTTCAAACAAAATTAAAGCAAAGTGAACACCAAAGGTAGTACTCAGTAGGAAAAGAACACACAGGTGAGATAAAGCTGAATGATGGTTTGGGAGTCTGATATATACAGATGATTAGTGATAGTAGTACCTGTTTTGAAGTACCTCTTAGTGATTACCAGACGGTTTTAAAATAAATGAAAAAAAATTAAAAAAAAAGAAAAAAGGTTTTAGGTTTCGATGAAATGCAAATCATTATTTTCTTTACCTAACTTAAAAACCTAAAATGAAGTAAGAAAGTGACAGAAGATGAGATTGACTAGTTTTAATAGGTAACTCAGTTTTGAAAGTGAATGTATTAGCTGTCAATATTAAAACTCAAGATACTGAGACACTTATTAAATTACAGCCCTTAAATTCAGTAACCTTCTTATATTTAATTTAAAGATAGTAGATGGAAGGAAGGAAGGGAGGGAGGAGGAAGAAAGGGAGGGAGGGAAGAAAAAGGAGGGAAGGGGGAGGAAGAAGGAAGGGAGGAAGGAAGGGAGGAAGGATGGATGGATGGATGGATAATGTCTGCCTGTGTTAGCCTGTACCAGGAAAATGAAAATATTTCAACAGGTAAAGAGTGAAAAAGAACTTAGGTATTACATTCATAATTTAAAAAATTTCCACATGTGAAAAGTAAAAGAGGGAAAAAATCCCCTCCCCAATATGCATCATCAGGTATTGTTTCTGTTCCCCTCCCCCTTTTCTCATTTCTTTTCTTTTTACTAAGATATTTGTTAAGTGCCTACTCTGTGCAACATACTGTCAGTATAAAAGGGAATAAAATATATGGGGACTTTTCTAGGAATTTCTTTTGATAATTAATAAACTTCATTGTATGATATTTATAATATATTTGACCCAATAAATGTCAAAAACCTGTGACGCTCTAATGTCCTGTTTGAGAATTGTATTTGGCATGTCCCCGTTTCTTTCTGGATCAAGTATGTTTGTGTGCAGTTCTCAGCAGCCTCCACACCCAGCATCTAACTCAGCCATATTCCCCCAGGTTCCAGTGGCATGTGCTGGCAGAGTGCTGGGTGCAGACTTTTGCCCAAACCTGGAGGAGCCAGACCAGAGGCTGGAAGTCCAGGTTGGAGTCTTATTGTTTTATCAGTTGGGGGTGGTGTTCAGAAACAGAGGTCCCTGAAAGCCATATAGATATATCAGTGTCACCAGGAGATGAGTAACCATTGTGATAAGTGTCAAAGAAGAACCAGTGTAAGGTACATGCAGTAAAAAGTTGTCTTTGGGATATGTTGTCTGTATGAGAGAGATCATTCATTTATTTGTTGAAGAAATCGTGTATACTGTAGTGGATAATATTGTGTCTGAAGGCTGGAAGCCTAGGTTGACACAAATTGCTGTGGCATCTTTGGCTAGTTGCTCAACCTCACTGAGCCTTAACTGTTTCTTTTAAAAAATAGAGATTTACTGTACAGCCCATTATGAGGATTTGATGTTCCATTGTGTATCACACAGAGACACTGTAAATATTAACTCTTTTCTTTTAAAAACCTCATTGTCTTTGCTAAGCACTGTGTTAGGCACTTGGGCATACATGGTGAGCCAGTCAAAATTTCCTTAGTTAAAAATCTCAGTTCTGGAAAGCAGAAGCAGTTCCTTTGGGCACTCTAGTACAAAAAATAAGACTTAATGATAAGTATTCCCTTTTCACAGAATGGAAGATAGGTCCTATACCATAATGTTAAGTTTATTAGCAAAAAATACATTATTTTTTTTTTTTCACAAAACTTAGAATTCAATTCATTTTGTGTGGTCTTGAGTCATTAGGCAGTGAGTTACATTGCAAGTCTAAAATAGAAGCATGCATGGCATTTTGGCTAAAGATATGTCTTCACTTCCATGTGCCTTTTAGTGTTTACGGAATGTGTGTGCCAATGACGTTTCAACATGATGGCATCACCCAGCATGGGCAAGCTCATACTATTTTTTCAGGACGTCTATTTGGCAGCATTTTCTGAATTTTCAGACTTTGGGGATAAGCCTAGTGAGCTTGGTTTTTAAAACATTTTTACTGATTTAGACACCTCACATGAGGAAATTGAATAGTTTTAAAAATTGACTTCTTCACAGTGGGAATGAAGGCGGAAGTGGTGGTAGGAGGAGGTTTCATTGTTTATGGCATGGAAGCGTACACCAGCTCTTGCACACCTGCTCTTGGCCTGGGGAAGACCACCTGAGCTCTGCTGTACCACAAGCTGGTACTATCTGGGTGGTGCATGGCTCTGAAACATCGAAAAGCAGGTGTGACACATATGAGACCTGATTGTACACTTCCCAGTTTCAGAAAGCTAACAGCTTGTGTGTGACACCAAAGTGCAGCATGATGGAAGACTTTTTTGTGGAGAGCAGTCTGATCCTTGACCTCTTTGGGTGGGACGAGTGATGATCTTCAAACATATCACCTGGAATGGTCTGCCATGGGTGGTTGTTGAATAATCTGTTTTTGAACCTTGAGTTATGGTGCAAAGAGCAATGGGTTTTGCAGATGTGAGTATGTGAAATAAAACCAAGAGACCAGTGGAGCATATTATTTTGACATACCAAGGGAAACAATATATATTTACAAGTTTAAATGAAATTCTGGTTGTAGGTAAACAGATGTGGAGTTGACAATTCAGCTTGATCCTTACACAAAGACCCAAGTCCTTGAAAGGAGAGGGAAGTGCTCATTTTGTTGTATTTCTCATTTGTACTACCATCTTGGAGTTGGACAGCATAGAAAGGTTGTATCTATTGAAAGATAGTTAAGATAGTGATGGTGAATTGAAGAATTTGCTAGGACCTACTTTAACCATTTTTCTTTTACTTCTTCTAAAATATGGTTTCCTTATCTTTAATACTATCTGGTACTTAAGCATATTATGTTAGTCATTAAAAACTTGACACTTTATGTTCTTTTCTAACTAACAATTTCAGGAGTTGATTTTAACTTGGATTCTCTTCATTCTTGCCATGACATGTATTCTGATATTTTTGTTCCCCTAGGGTATGAACCACTGCTTATTTTTTAGTCCAACTCTACTCTCCAGGGGCTGTACATTGGACTTGCCAGGGTCTATCAGCTCTTACTGCTTGGACCTCAAGATTTCTCCAAGGACCAGGCATTATAACCTCTGGAGGATTTGCTGTTTGGCCTCTTGATTCTGAGAATAACCTCTTGTACACCTTGATTTAGGAGTAATGGTGTGTTTATATCCTTCACTACAAAGAATTTTTATTTAGGTACATGGCCCCATGTCTGGTTTACTTTTATATTTCAGCTGACATGCATTCTCACTACTGGTGGCACCCCTTCTTGTTCTTACCTGTTTCCATTTGGCCCTAAAATTCAGCTGACTTAGCAACTTTTATCATTTAATAATCCCCAAATCCATGATACTCTTTTACAAGTATATCTTTTTTGAATGATTATCATCCTTAAAGTTTGTGCTTGACTTGACTTTTGCAAGGACATCTGTTGATTTTTTTTTTTTTTTTTTAAAGACTAGGTCTCTCTATGTTACCTGGGGTAATCTCGAACCCATGGACCGAAGTGATTCCTAGCCTTAGCCTCCCAAGGCTGGAATTAAAGGCGCACGCCACCATGCCCGGCTCATCTGTTTTTTTTTTTTTTTTTGTATTACTATGCTTGATATAGAAAAGTACCTGAAAATCAAGACTTTGATTCACTCTTTGACTCTGTTGATTTTTCTCATTGACTATTGAGGTATGTGTGAAACTGATTTCTTTAACATGTCAGGTTGACTGATGTATAATAGCAAAAAAAATGGGATTATTTTATGATTATTTTAAAGGAAATGGTTATTCTGATTTAGCACTCTCTTATTGGCTGTTAAATATTTCATTTTTAATTAGAGAAAAGTTACTTCCTTAGTCAGACTGCCTTTGTTATAGTTAGCCCAGCAGAGTTTCATTCTTGTTTGGGAATTCAAAATGTGGGGTTTGACTTGATATTTTTCACCACTAAAGTGCTTAGAAAATTAGAGTAAATAATGAACCAATATTTCAGTACCAGATTAGACACAATTTACTGTGATGTTTCATAAACCACAGATTCCTTTCTTCTGTGAATGCGTGAAGGATCTCTTTTTTTTTTTTTCCAGACATACCGGGGTGCAAGTGTAAATTTCCATAAAATTTAAATGAGGTGCTTCCTGTAATTAATGAACAATTGTGGCTGCTCTCTAGTCTGCATTGTAATTAACCGTGATCAGGCTTGTTTAGTGATGACACTGTTCCTGTAATAATTTGACAAGCTACTGTGAATTTGCCAGCTTATTAAACAACCTGCAGCACTTATGGAATCACAGGGACTAGCTCAGCGGCTGCTGCTGGTTAAATGCAGCATAAGCGAGAACCAAAAGCTGCCCATTGAGCTCTTATCGATCACCATGAACAAAGTTAAATTCCTATGATTTTGGAGAAGTTAATTTTGTGTAGGTTGTCTTGAAAGCTTTTTATTTCATGATAAACCTACTGGTGCAAAACTGGTCATTTTTATGAACTCTTAATGAAGCCAGCAGTTTTTTTTACATTGTTATTACCAATGTGGATGAAATAGAATCTGAGGTTTCCCCTACCCACCTTATCAGTGGGTTTAATTATTTAAAAAAGAACTTCAAATTCATTCATAACTTCTAAATGTAAACTCACTCGTGTGTGTGTGTGTGTGTGTGTACGTGTGTGTGTGTGTTAGATCTAGCAGATGTGACCTTGTTCTAAACATAATCATGTTGCTGCTAGAGAGCTCTAAGTGGACTGGTAGTCTTATGTCCATGGTCACTAGTGCACCCGCCTTCTCCCAACCCCCACTTTAGCTTAAGAACTGTTCAAAACGTTACTGTCTAGTTACTGTGGTGTCTTTCATTCAGATTCTGTTTATTGACTAAACCACAAGGATTCCTGCCCAAAGTACCAGGCGGTCTATGCTTGACTGATTTTGATTTTCTAACATCAGCCCTGGGGTTTATTTGAAAAATGTACATACACTGCAGCTTTAACAAGTCAAGTGACTGCATGTTTTTGACCATGGAGTAGAGTATATCTGAAGATCATTAAATTTGGGGTGGAGGGGTGGGAAGGGAGTGGAGAATAAGTGTAGTAGTCATTGTACCATTTCTGTGTGTGTGTGTGTATGTGAGAGTGAGAGAGAGAGACACACATGGTTTTTGTCTTTTCATCTTCTCCAAGAGCCAGAAAGTTTCCTGCCGTTCTCTTTCCAGCTATTGACAAATGATTGCCAGATGTGAGATCTTTGCAGTGCTCTTTCCCTCAGCAAACCTGCAGCGATGGGATATTTGATTCTCCCTTGCCCATTTCATCTCCTTTCCACATCTGCCAGGGACACACAAGCAATACATCCCTACATGAGAGTTTAAAGTTTATTCAGCTCCTTTTTCCCCTCCGATAAAGTGTTTGGAGACAACAGAATGAGGTCCATATGACTCTCTCTCAACTTCGCTGTATGAAATTAGTTGTTTATTTTACTTATCTACCTCTCAGTAATTGAACTATTTCATTTTAGTTTCAGTCCATGGAAAATTTGATGCTACTCTGGGAGTGCTAAGAGTTTCCTATTGTCTGCTTGCTGTATGTATGCCATCATCACAGCTTCTTTCTGATCACCTCAATTCTGATAAAACTACACTGTTGGTTTTGCAGAGTTCCTTGTAAAGTAATTTTAATAAACAACTGTCAAAATGTTTAGTGTATCTGGTAAAATTTAGTAGTTATTAAAAGTCATCTATGAGGGGACAAAACATTTGACTTGATTAGCTAGGCCTATAATTTGTGTCCATCATCAGAGTTGATATGGATGAGGTTCTAGTTTTAATTCTAAATAACCTGTAAAAAAGAAAGTACACCAAGTTTTAGAGGCTTCTGAAATTAGCCTGGGTGGGCCACACACATAATCACTAACATGCACAGAAGCCATTTGCATCTGCTCGAACTCTGTATTGATAGTGATTTTTTTCTCATCTCAGTTTAAAAATATTTTCCAAAATGCTTTTATAACTTATGTTTATTCTATAGGGTGGGCTGACGCAGGTGGCCTTTCAGTTTTCCTATTACACTTTTTGGCAAACGAAAGGCCCCTATTCCCTGAATAAGATCAGTGTTTTTTTTTTTTTTTTTAACATTTAAAAAATAATCCATAAAATGTCTGCCACATGTTCTCTAGTGAATGGAAATGTTTTCCAAATTAGAGCTATAGTATTGGATTCTTATTGTAAAAGTGCTAGTGTGTTTACTATTTCTGCTACTCGCCTAACTACCTGTTATTTTGTGATTTTTCTATTTTGGGGCAATTCCGATGGTTAATATAAGGTAATTATTATATCTGAATTCCTGTACTGAAAAAAGTTGGGCTTTGTTGTTGTGGGCAAATAGACTTAAAATACAAAAGTGTGAAGTCTATATTTTTCAGTGTGTTCTTTATAAACAATGAACAGACTGCAACACACCTAACAAGAAAAAAACAAAAACAAAAACAACCCACCCCCCAAATAAAGTACCCTATAAGAAGAAATGCTACTAAAACTAAGAGGAGAGACTGAATTCTTCAAGATATGCATGTTTAATGTGTATAGCTGTTTGTACATTGATTATATTATACTTCCGTAAAGCTTCAAAAAGAAAAAGGGATAAAACTCTCTACTACAAGTTGCCACGTGTTGTATTTTTCTTTTGGAAGTGTCTATTGAATAGCGTAGAAGAAAATTGTAGTGAAGATACAGACAACTGATAAACTGTTCAGACCATTCATTCTCAAACACAAGATGGTAATCGTAAAGAAGATGGTAAGTTTAAATAACAACAATCTTCCCCCCCCACCATGCAATTACCCAAACTAAAAGAATTCCTGTGGAAAAGTATATTTTTATTGTTCTTTGACATTCCCTGAGGACTGATGCCATGCTAGCCACTCAGTGGCTGCCAATGACTGGGAAGGTGGAGACGGAGAGCTCTTTTATAAAACAGCAAGGCTAGGAACTCCTGTGGTGGGAGCCAAGTTCCTCCAAGTTTAGATCACTTCACACAATTTGCCCTTGCTAATACATTTGCTGGTTTCTCATGCCTTCCTGGTTTTTCCTCAACACGATTACTCTGGGAGGCAGAGAGGTGCTAAGCAGTTGAGGTGTCATCCGGCCTGCGTACCTAGGGAATGTCCTTCAGAGGACGACTTGTCACCAGCCGTCAAAGAAGAGAGTGGCTTTGTGGTCTCTGAACATCTGGCAGTGCTGCACAGGAAGCTGAGGGGGTGTCATTAATTGTGATGAAATAATTTAAACCATCAGGAATAAATGAGGCTGTTAAGCTAAGTTCAGATTCCATTTGCCATGCACATGTGTCTAGCAGCCTGTGAGCAGTTTTAAAAAAATTGAATTATATTAGCTCATGAGTAGAAGTGAAACAGATACTGTAAATGAAACAAGTTGCTGTGTAGTGATGACATCGTGTTGAACCACTTCACAGAGTTACAGTTTGTAAGATCAGGATATTGAAAGTGGTACATTATTTAATGAATTTTTATATAAAAACATTCTTATGGCACAAGCTTAGAAGAAAATGGTAGTTGAAACTCTAGTATTTTACTGGAGTAGTAGAGGATGGCTAGGTAAATGGGTAGAAAGAAGCAGGCCATCTGGTCAAGGTGGGGAAGGTGGAGTTCTCAGCCTGCTCAGCTGGCCTGAAGCAACATGCAGCTCACCCTGTGAATTTTGAGTGTGACATTTGGTGCCACTACCCTATTGAAGTACTCCAGGTGGCAATAGAATTTCTCATTCTACTTTGGATGTCCGTTTGAGAGCTGCTGACACTTTGTGCACTTCTACCTGGTTTCCTTGGGCAAAAGACTAGCCATTTTTGGTGATAGATCACTCCTCAAGCAGATGAACCTAGTTTTCAAGCTTGGCAAAATCAGTGAATACTGATTGCAAACATAATTTTCAGGCACTGTGGTAAGAAGTAACCCTCATTTCTTTGCAAAGGCAAGCTGTCAGGTTTGGAATGTCTAAGCAATGGTGCGGAGGCTCCAAAGCCTCTTTCTAAAGTAAAAGTATAAGCACTTCTATTTCAAAATGAACTTCTATTTTAGAATAAACATGGGCATTTAATAAAACCAGGCTGTTTACATACAGGAAGCATTTTTAAAAAGCCTTTAGCAAGGCAGTCTCCCTGTCAGATAGAGGTGGTGTCAGAGCTCCACAATTCTTGGACGAGAGCCACTTCACTGCCACCACCCTAGCTAGATTTGCCCCCTCAGTCCCTCTTTCCCTCACTGCTTTTCTCTTATCTCTGTTGTGTATTTCCTTTCTTCCTTCTATTTTTCATTCTCTGTATTTTCTTTTCCTTTCCTTTATTCTCATTTTGCATTTTTACAACCTATGCTTACTCTCCATCCTCCACAGATGTGAACTGCAATTATTTTCATTTACCATGTTAGTTTACTTGTTTCTACTTAAAAATATTGTAATCTTGTAAAATTTAGTTAATTGGTGTATTTCTAAAAAGCATCTCAGTGAACCTTGATTTATTTGTTTGTTTTTTAAAGGAATGCAGAATACTCAGTACCCCTTTCCCAGGCCTCTTGAATGGAATTGTTGTGAATAAAAGCCAGAAATTTGTGATTACAAATTACCATCTTCCTTTTTACCCCAACATGAAAAGAAGACATTTAAAAGATGAGGCACTAAAGTTTCCTGACTCCAGGTTTCAAGGTCTTGAAGTATTATAGAGTAGTCAATAGTTCACATATTGCTTCTGTGTTTTGATCTTTCAATATTTTAATTGATGAAGTAGAAGAGGAAGACTTGAGTCCTTCAGATCTATCTTCTTGGCATTGTTGAAAGGATTGAAGGACGTAATGAGTCTGTATAAGGCACTGTACCTAGCACATAGCTAATAGTGGCTGCATTTTGTTTTATTTGCATTTGTTGGCTAAGCAAATAAAAAATAGAATTTTTTCCTGATTATTTCAATTACCCTGATTATTTAAATATTATTTCCCTTAAAGCAGTCGTAATTTTTCACTGTAGAAAATAAATCCAAGGTGAACATAGATAAATTTAACAAGATAACTATGGTTTTATTTTTTTTTCTTGGAAGAAATCATTGTTGTAACATATTTATTTGTTTCTTAAACATAATATTATACTTTGTATTTGAAGTTTTCTTTGGAAAGTATCATAGTAAATATATACATTAAAAAAATCATGAACTTAAGTCTTTCCCCCTCTTTTTGTTTAGTTTAGTGTGAACTGGATGCCCCTACATATTTTTAAGACTATTTTCACTCTTCCTTTTTTGCTGCTGTTAACTCTTCCAGAGCAGCTTAAAATTTGTTGACTTTATAAATCTTCAGTTCTGTATTTTAGATGTTATATATTAAATTATTAAATACACTTTGATTCAGTAACCTGAGAACTTAGTTACTGTACATTTTCTTTTCTTTTTTTTTTTTTTTTTTGAGAATAGATCTCGCTGTTTTTACCCGTGGAACCGCAGGCTCTCGTTGCCCGGGGTACCACAGACTCAAGCAATCCCCAGCCTCAGCTTCCCACGTAGCTGGGATTACAGGTGCGCACCACCACGCGCAGCAATTTTTTTTTTTGGAACTAGGTCTCGCTACGGGCCCCAGGCAGGACTCGAACCGCGATCCCTAGCCCTGGCCGCTTCATAGGCTGAAGCTTACAAGCAAGAGCCACTGTGCCCGTCACATTTTCTTTCAGTGCCATTGTTCCTATCATTAATGTAGACTCTAGGTGACCAGCCCAACACACACTATTCATGAAGGGAACTGTCAATATAATAAACATTGAGTAAGATGCTTTTTTCCTTTATGTAAGCCCCTAAGTCCCTGTAGGAGAAAGAACGGGTAGGAAAACAAGAAATATTCTCATTCTTTAATAGAGAGAATACTATATGTTGAAGTGTGTATGTGTGTGCGTTTTATATTTACATGTAGCATCTATCATTACATGTAAATTCATAATTTTATAAGAATCTAGTGAAATGCTGAATATCTTGTTGGCATTAGTTATTAGTGGATAATCTACACTGAGAGAATATAGGTGCCCTACCACCATATTTAAAGTGAAAAAAGACAGCTTGTATTTGGGTAAATAATGGAATCTCAATTGTGTGTATGGGTCTTTAAGACTATTTTTTTCATATGATTTTACAATTTAAACCTGGAAATTATCTGGAGTATACGATCGGATGTCTTTATTTAATCAATTTGGAAAACCAAGCACAGAAATTTTTAAGACTTAAAGTTACGTAGTAAAATTTTCGCCATTTCTGATGTGGCAGAACTGGTTTTCATTCTCCAAAGTATAGGTATTATCTAGCAACATTGTAAATTTTTCCTTGTGACAGAAAATATTCAATTCAGTATTTCCATTGTTCTCTTTGATCTCAATGAGATAAAGAACACAAGGAGCCAGTACTTTTAAGTACCATAATAGTGATCTCAGTATATTCTCCCATGAAGAGAGAGCAAATTCTCCTGTCTAATGCTAGAAATGTGTTAACTTAATACTAAAAAAAATGGGATATTTGGGTCTGACTTACTTCTTCCTCTGGTGTCAGTTCAGAATTTAGATGTTAGACAAAAACTGTAAAAGTTACAAGTGGAAATAGTTCTATCTAAATAACCTCTATTTCTAAAGAAAGATGTCAATACAAACATCTGAAGAATGGAATTACCCAAGAACATAAAAGTGCTACCATTTAATGTTTAATTCATGCCAGTGGAATTACATGGAGCATAGAAACAGACTAGGCTCCTTGAAATGACTGTTATTATAACAGGCTATCTTAAGTGCCTTTTTAGATATGTATTGAAAGTATTAAAAGTAAGCTATCCTATTAAAATAAGTTGAATAGGTACAATCTCTGACCTTTAGGAGTTTATAATAAAAAAACAATGTGGATGACATGTTATTAAGACCCTACGAATAAACATTGATCAATTACATAAATAAAAATTTTATATCATAGACAAGTAAAAAACCTTTTGCTTGCCTGATGACATAAGTAAATGCGTATCTGTATCTCCATACTGAAATTGTCCATGGAAGTTATAAGATGACTAAATTGAAATAATCCTGATAGGTCTCTATTCCTATTCCTTTGTTACTTTTTGTGTTTTCAATAACAGTTCATATCACTTTTAGTTTATTATGAGTGTTATGAGTCTGAATTCAGAGATGTTTTTATTCTTTTAATTAAGAATTTGAATTCGTTGAATTGATACTTAATTTTACAAAATTTAAGTCACCAGTTTTAGTAGGAATATTTTTAAAATTACCAGCTTTCCCCTTCTCCAAGTCACTAGAAACTGTATTAGACCAGTATTGGAGTTTTAAGATTGATGGTGAAATGAAATGAGCTTATTGTCCAGAAGGCTTTACTTGAGTGTTGGTAAGAATTAGGTTCACACGTTTGGAATGAATATATTTGGTTGCAAGTTTGAGTAAAGGTATACCAACTAAAATTAAACCTAAATGTTAGCAGGGGAGACAGATATTGACTTTGATAAAAATATTTTCTTTATGCATACTTCAACTTTGATGCAAGGTATTTTAACAGTCACTTTATTTTTGAAGTGTGGGAGAACTAAAACAGCAACATTGGGAAGTCTAAACATGAACCTGTCTCAAAGTTCAAGACATTAAAAAAATAACTAACACTATCCCAGTGTAGGTGTCTGTCTGTGTAAATTAAAGAATGTGGATGCATAAATTAATTAGAACAGTCACTGATATAAATCAAACTTATTTGGTACACTGATGAAATGAGCATTGTTTATAAAATTATCTTGTTATTTAATCTCTTCTGTATAAACCTGGCTGGTTAGCATTATGAAGTAATAATACAATTAATGTGATGATGGTATACTTTTTCTTGGTACAGGCCTGATCCTGCAGGCCTTTCTTGACTGGGATTGTATATATAGGGGAATATAAGTACTAGATTTTTTAATTAGCAAGAATGTTTCTCCCTTTCCTCTTTGGTGTTGTATGTGTTTTTTGTTTTTTTCTTTAATGCCAGGATGCTTCCTGCAATATTTTATTCTTTCATACCACTCATCTACTAACCCAGAAAGAAAGGAATTTTATCTTCTCATGAGCTATTTTGTCAAAACTGCACAGAGTTCAGTGTGAGCTACTTGCCTTCCTGCTGTATACTCTGCTGTGCTACTGGATCTCAGATAAGGAGAAAGTTTTACTTCTAAACGAAAACCATTAGGTATTTCTGGAATAAATACCTTTGATGTCCCCTTTGATGTGCAGAGGCCTTTTGTTTATAGTTATTAATCCAGTGAGTGCATGTATAACACTTGTATGGAACATTTGCTATCTTTTGAATGAAGGAAAACACTCCTGTCAGACAGAAGAAAGCAGAAACCCTAAACTACAACCCCAAGCCCCCAAACAGGAATCCTAATGCGGAGGAAAACTCTTAATGTCATTAATACTTGATTCAGAACTTCTGTTTTTCCTCTTATTTTTTGGTGACTGTGTTTCCATTCCCATCGCCTTACTTTGTGACATTAGTTTCTTTATGTCCCCAAATTAAAATCTTTTTTTGAGAAATTAACTTTAAAAAGTGTATTTTATTGACCTCACTCTTAAGTTGTGTAACTATTCCATGACATTCTCTTAATCTTTAATAGACTTTGACAGTGGTGTCCAATAATTTAACTAATGAATTGCAGAGAAGAATGTCACATGTAATTCCCTCTTGATTTGCTTCTGTGAATGGAGTCTGATGACTGCTGTTTGTTGTTCCTACTTAGTCTCATTTAGAGAATGAATTTGGAACAGTCCTTTTAGTATTATGCACAGGATAGTTATTAATGTGTATAATAAAATTTTAATTGTGATTTTATTTTATCACAAATGATTGGCATTCCTTTCCATTTTTTTTTTTTTTTTTTTTTTTGAGACTAGGCCTCACCATTTTGCCCATGGTACCACAGACTCAAGCAATCCCCAGCCTCAGCTTCCCAGGTAGCTGGGATTACAGGTGTGCGCCACCACACCCAGCTATTTTTTGGAACTAGGTTCGCTATGTTGCCCCGAGTGGGACTCGAACTGCAATCCCTAGCCCCAGCCTCTTCATAGGCTGAAGCTTACAGGCACGAGTCACCGTGCCTGGCTTCCTTTCCATTCTTTACTGGATTGAACATTTTAACATTTTCAAATCAACAAATCATCTATTTGATTTGAACATTTTTAATATATTAATATTTGATACATCATTTTAAAAGATCTTTCCCATCTCTATGAGAATATCATAGATTACCCTGTTTCAACAGTGATTATGATGACATAGCAACATCCCTTACTGTTAGCAGAATATGTATTATATCTGTGGTTTTGTGAATCAGTAACCACTAAAAGATTTCAGACCAAATCACCCATGAATGATTTGTTCAGATTTTGCTTAATGAGGAAGTTGGCATAAGATAACCACAATATGTGTAAAGATACATTTTCACTGTTACATATAACTCTGTTCTGAATTAGGCAATTTAGATTTTTAATCACTATTCAACTATGCAGATATATTTGATGACTTTTGGGTCTGTTTCCTGGAAGCTTTTCAGGACAGTACTTGTCAAACCAGTATTGAAATCAGGGGATCTACTGACAGGAGCCAGGCATGTCGTGGGACAGGATGCTGTCTGGGTTGGAGAGGTGACTAACAGTGGACTGCCATTTACTAGAACCTGCTTCTGAGCTCTGATAGAAAATAAGTTTCAAAAACCTGGTAAGATGGCATGCCCTGTTTCTTAAAACTGAGGGTGATGCCTATTGCCATAGCATTTAAGAATCTTGGATATGGTCTGGTTCTCTGTTAAATAGAAACTGTGGCGGTAAAAGTAAAGGCCTGAATTGCATTCTTAAGAATTCTGATGAATACAGCTTCTCATTGGCTATGTAATTTTCTGGATGGGAAGATCCCGTCTTCTGCTTTCCCAGTTCTTCTTTTACTACATTTTTCTTTTTTCACTGTGAATTAGCTTCATCCAATCTCTTCCTTCATTTTGGTGCATCCAGACACTATTTTAACTATGTATCATATGATGTCTTTTGGGGAGCTGACTCAACTTAGATCTTCTTGTAGATTGATCCTGAGGCAGTGACTTCCATGAAGGTTCTTTGGGTAGGTGCAGAGGGAACCAGTACCACAATAATTTCTTGAGGGGATCAGTACTTCTACTGCCAAAGAGTGTTTTTTTGTTTGTTTGTTTTTTTGAGACTAGGTCTTGCTATTTTTGCCCATGGAACCACGTTGCCCAGGGTACCACAGACATAAGCAATTTCCAGCCTCAGCTTCCCAGGTAGCTGGGATTACAGGTGCACGCCACCATGCCCAACTATTTTTTGGGGACTAGGTCTCGCTACGTTGCCCTGAGCGGGACTCGAACCACGATCCCTGGCCCCAGCCGCTTCATGGGCTGAAACTTACAGGCATGAGCCACCGTGCCCAGCTAAAAGGGTGTTCTTTATTACTGAGACTTTCTTAAGTACCTCATGAACATTTTTCTCCCCCAAATAAAAGGGGGAAGTGTTATTGACGCATTCTAGCATGATCAGTGTGGCTGCGTGGGCATTGACTCCTCTTCTGACTTAAACTTATGCATTTACTTTTAGCTTGGCACATGGAACAAACTCAGGGTCAGGTGCTTATTACTGATAAGTGGGTGAGTTGGATGATGTGACTGGATCTAGAGATAAGATGGGAATTTTGATACTGTAGAGGAGAACCTTCTCTGGGGAAATTGCTTTTACTGTGAATGAAAGGTGTGAGAGAACTCTGGAGTATTTGCTCTTTTGAATCTCCCATTTGTTATAGTGTACTTCTCAGGTGAATTCAAGTGTGTCTTCATCTCCACTTTGCTATGTGAAAGAACTATTGGTATTCCTCAATAATTTCATTATGTTACTCAGAAAATGGGTCATTGATCAGGAATAGGGAATACATTATCCACTCATGGGCACGAGTCCATTGCTTTATCCACATAGAGGCAAAAACATGAATAGATTATCTCAGTTATATACCATTCCTATATTTTGAAATGGAGGGAAGCTATTAACTGCACAGATACTGTTAATATTTTTCTTAAAAATAGAGTAGTTTAAGCAGAATTTTGCCCAAGGTGATTTGTTGGTTTTTTGTTTTGTTTTCTTTCAGATCTTCAAACAGATTCCTAAATCTTCAATTGTATTTTTCCAAATGGACCTAGGAACCCAATAGGTATAGCATTTCTGTTAAACCATGACATCTAATAGATTAATACATTAGGAATGAGTGTAGGAGATACTAAAAAAGTAGACCTCAGTGGGGTCAAAATAATATTCATGTCTTCAGTGCTAAAATGATAGAAAGCTGTATCAGAAACCAACTTGTAACAAAAACTATTGCTGTATATAGTATTATCTGTTCTTTTTTATTAGTTACATTTTTTATTGGAGTCATGTTCTAAAAATTGTAAGGTTAACTACTATCATGGATCACTCAAAGGGGACTGAATAAGATCAAAATTTCTACTGTTTATTCACTGTCCTAGTCTTGAGCAATTTTTGATTCTTGTGAGTGGATGAACTGATCTTAATTTTTCCTCTGTGGTATCTGATTGCTTTCCTTTCTGGACAGTCTCGTTTGTAAAGCATACTGCTTATAGGAATAATACTCTAATAAGAGTTGTGGAGAACAGGTTCTTGATACAGGTCATTGAAAGAAACACCTACCCTCTGTCAGTAAAATGCATTGTACAGTATCTGACTCATGGTAATTTCCTCGATAACCTATTACATTTTTGAAGGTAAAAGACAGGAAAACAATAATGAAGCAGATTTTAATATGAATTTATAGCTATTGTAGCATTCTTAATTAGGACTTGTTGCCTAGTAAGATGTTCTGATTTCCTTTTTGCTTTAATTCAAAATTGACAATACTGTTTCAATAAAGACAGAATTCTGTTTCCTAGAACTTTCTTTCTGAGGAAGTCCAACAATTGGGTTATTTGAGGTTAAGATAACTTAGCACCTTTGGGGCAAAATACAGTCTTAAAGATGTGATAGAATATATCATTTAGAGGGTGAGTTTTACATTAGAAGGAAAATGACTCTCTGTGGGCTCCCCAGGAACAATTTTCTATTTTGTGGTTGGTCACTTTCAATGTATGGCAATTGTTTTCCATTATAATCTCAAACTCCAATCAATAAGTACAATATTATGCAACTTATAGTTACATTATAATCAAAATATGTCAAATGTGGTTTCTGAGTGGCTGATTTACAGTAAGTCTTCCTTAGTCCCTAAAGTGGATATTATGACTAATTTGAGCTCCCATAGACAGAGGCAGTTTTCTTCATATGAAAACTGTGTATGTTGGAGGAATGGGGGTCAGCTGTAGTGATAGGAGAAGCAGTAAACCACTGTGTCAACTTATTCACATACAGATTGATCCATTGTCATCTCCTTTGCATCTACATGGATTGTTGTGAATTATCTGTTCATCCTGGGAGAGACGTGCTCTGAATTCTAATAATTTAAAATCTGTGAATCTATTAAAACCATATTTGTACTCTAAAAAAATTGATATTCACTGGGCAGTTTGCCCAACAAGAGAAAGTCAAAGAGATTATACACTTATCCTAAGTAACAGCAACCACCCTGCCAATTCTTTCTTTGAAAGAATATGGCAGACCCAAATTATACATCTAAGGGTAAGAGGAGACAAGAAAAGAACTCAATATATCAAAATCAGAAAGTAAATTCCACAGTAATGGTTGCAATAATGTTTCAAGATGTGATTTTAGCATAGGCCCAGCCATTGAAAAATCATAGTTTAGGTAAGTTTGAAATTGTTTAAAGCACATCCTGAGGTTGCTAAAGATGTTTATGTGTCTTACTAGGAATCAAAATATCCACTCATATTCAGGCAGATCCTGAGATCACATGGGGCAGTGACAGCGATCTCATCAAGATGAAGATCTTGATGACCATAGTGTCACCATGACACTATGTTCATAACATGGTCTTCTGATTTCCTGTCTAAAGTTGCTTTCCTCAAGTTCCGAATTAACATGTTTACCTCCTGTAATGTGTCTGGGACTGGTCCTACAAGGATGCATGAGTTGTACGTCCTTGTTTCTAAGAGAGCTCTGCTGTATACAATGATTGTTAAGCTAACTTGTACTGTCATCTTCCCAAGGGAGAGGTAATACACTGTTCATCATTAGAGACTCAACCATCATACCTGCACTTAGCAGGAAAGGATCGAATAATTGCTTGGGGCTGTAGACTCATAGCACAAGAAAGCCAAAGAAGGTTCCACACAGAGAATAACATTTTAGTAAAAAAATTTTAGTATTTTTCTGCAGTGGCAAACAGTGAAGAGGAATTGTCAAGCCTAAGTATAAAGGCCAAGAATGAAGTATATTCATGTTTATATATATGGTGTTTTGCATAGTGCCTGACACATAGTAGGTTCTCAGAAAATACATTCTTTTGCTTTATACATTTGCAAGATTCCTTTTTTATATATTTATATAGTCTATGTAAAGAAACTGGTGATTATTTTGGTTTTAAGACCATGCTTATTAGACTATATTGAAATAATAAATGCTATCAAAAATGATATGTTATCAAATGATGTTACTTGTATCAGTAAGAAGTTGAAAGTACTGTTTGCTCAGATAATCCTCACTTTCCAATAATTGACAATTGACTTACTTTCTTGGGCTGTGGAAAGTGTTTCCTTCAAATGATTCCTTTTGGCACTAAGTGGAGAATCCCACGTTAATTTTCAATTAACCACATTGTTGATTATCGTGCCCAGTAACAATACCTCAGTTGTTTGCACTACCTATCTCAGTTGAGTAGAGCATGGAACCAACAAGAGCCTGATTATGGATTTTATTCTTGTATGGACTAGTTAGATTTGCAAAGGGAAAAAACCATTGGATAAACATAGCCAGCACTCCAAAAGTTGGTTAGCTGTTAAATGGGTGCTATTATTATAAAGGAGGACTTTGCTAAAGAAGGTAGATCATCATGTCTCATTACCATTTTTGGATAAACAATCAAAGTGTGCATTCTGATGACTTAGTACTTTTATAATTTCAACATGTATGATTAAAATACATTTCCAAAGTTAGCATTCACCACTTTAATGGAAATAAGAGAACTATAATACTCATTTTTGCTATAAAATTTTTTTCAGGGTAAAATATTGTAATGCTAGTTCTTCATTTTTGAATTTGTATGTGAATTCAAAAACTGAAGAAAAAAAATTGAAACAAAAATATCAAGTGTCCAGGTTGAATAATGCTGATTCTAATGAAGTGAAATAGATTAACATACCTCTTCAAAACATCAGAATTTTAAAAAAAGGATTATGTCACTTCAAAAATATAGGGGAATCTTGTTTTGAATAGGTAAGTATAGATTATATTTTTGTACAGGGAGCAAAACAGATAAACTTGCTTTATAAATATTATGTTTTAACATTGAAATTAGTATCAAATATGCTGAATATATGCTGAATTATTTCGCTTTGGAATCACCCAGTAGGTCCCCAAAATGAAAGTTGACCTGTGGTCTCTTGAAAGATGTTCTCACATAATTTCCAAGAAGGATTAGATGCTACTTACTGTGTTGTTACAGTTTAGTATTCAAATATTTGAAAATACTAGTCAGAAACCTTTTTTATGCTGGTGCTTTTAAGCCTTTGCTTCTTTTTAAAATGAAGCATATTAAATGTCTTTAATGCAATCTGTCTATTTTGCTGATGGATTTATGGTGTTGAAAAAAACAAAACAAAATATCTTTGTAGAGTTACTGGAAAGACTTTCAATGAAGATGACAGAGATGAAGGAAATGCTAAAATTACTGAGGTGAAGAAAACAGAATTGAATATGAGAACAAAATATAGGAAATCCTGGCAAAAGAGCTTATAGATAGAAGAAAATGTATTTTATGGGAAAAATATGTTAAAAACCACATTCTCTTTCCCATCAATTGAAAAATTTCAGACTTGATATACAAGAAATAAGCCATTCAAAAGAATTGTCAGTGTAGTAATTATTAAGATTATGATTTTTTAAATACAAATACCACTGAAAAGTAAAAAGGGAAAAATTGATACTCAAATAAAATTTTAAATATGGTTCCTGCATTATTTTGATACTGGAAATAGGACTATGAATATGACTGAAAAACTATTCATATGGTTTGATTTTTTTAAATTAGTTGTAGGTGAATTCCTAGGAAGAAGTCAGGTAGGAAAATAAACAGGAAGTATGTTTACAAAGTGTTACATGTTAATGATACTGATTGTATATTAAATATATTTTAGTGCTTGCTAGCACGAGATAGTTCCTGTAATAAAACACTACTTACTGCTCAGTGTGAAAGAAGTTGCAGGTCTACTATGGAACAGTTTCTGTAATATTTAAGGTGCAGTCCTGATTTATAAAGATTTTCATAGATTCAGAATAGGCACACACTTTAGACATGATACTTTGATAGTGAAGCATTCTAATGTACAAATTTTACATTGATGTGTTTACAGAGAAAGTCATTAAATTGCAAGTGTTAGTCAAATAAAAGAGTTATATGATTTTCTAGATTAGCCAGTAGCAGAATGGGATAGCTGTAGGCATTTTACTTTGTGACTCCACTCATCTATTTTGTCTTCTGTAAGAGTTCCCTCACCACCTTCCCTACCTGGTCTGGGTTTCTTACCCTGTGTTAGCAGAACTTTCTGTGTATCCATCTGACCTAAATGTTCCTGCCACACTGTGTTATAATTGCTGTCTTAGTTATTCTTACCCCCGTTAAGGCTGTCATAATGCTTTGACTTATGATCTGTGTTTCATACATGCTGGTGACTGCAACCTCCAGTATAATGTCTGACACATGTGTATCATGGGTTGAGTGATTTCATAATTGAATGAAAGAAAGAAATGAATAACATCATGTGATTACAATGTCACTTTTATAGGACTTTCTTCATTTACATTTACCTTCACTTAGAAAAAATGAGTTTATGCTGTTAATTTGTTCATGAACAAAAGGCAAAAGATTTGACTATAGTTAACAGATGGTATCAGTAAGGCACAGTCCCCAACTACCTGCTGCAGGTTGGTTTGTTCACCCTGTATTGCTTATTATTTATTATAGTGACATGGTTAATGTTAGTAAAGCTAATGGAGGCCAGATGTATAATGAGGAGAGTTTACCTCCAGAACAAAAGAGCATGTTCTCTTGAAGAAAACCACTTCTCTCCTTTGTTTCTGAATGTTGATAGTGCCCCCACTATTACTTTTCAGTAATTTTCATGGACTCCTAGAAATTATGTCTAGCGCTAGACCAGGCTAAGGTGCAGACAGTTTCTAAAAATGTTTGCTGTATAGAATTTGTAAAGGTGTAGTTGCTTGCTAGAAAGTTAAATATTCAGTGTCTTCCCCAGCCTCAAGGACAGAGGCACTTAGGTTGACTATTTGCTGAAGTGGTAGTGTAACTTTACAAAATATGGAAGTTTCGATCTTCAGAGGTTGTGATTGAAGGACTGGTTGTGATTGAAGTTAGGGGTATTTTGAGCAAAGAGCAGTCACTGGAGAAGAATTAGCATGTGAATATGCAACATACTGCACAAGAGGCAATCCTGGACAGCTTGGGCGGGAGGATAATCTTGGGTCCTTGGGAGGTTTGAAAAGCCAGTTACAGAACTGCTTCTCATGGAGTCCAGAGTCCCATCACAAGTCCACAGTGGTTCCTTTCCTTATTATGCTATTTCCCTTCTTATTGCTAAGCAGAAAGAACAGAGGTCCCCTGATTGAGGAGATGGAAAGAGGGTGAGGGCAGAATTGAGGATTCAGGAGGGCCTAATTTATTTACATAACGTCTTTAGTAGTAAGAATGGTGAGCCATTTGGGTTAGATCTTTTATCTAATGGGGATTACTTTCCTCTCCTGTTTTTGAACCATATAGTTAGATTCGAAAATACACCAAGATTTAATAGGTAGACATCCTTTATCAGTGCATTCACTTACTTGACTAGGAAATTATTTACCAAGGCAAATTTTTTTGAAAATCTGTTTTTGTAAATACCCCTTTGCTTACTATGCAAGGAAATAATGTATCTCACACTTGTTTTAAATTTTTGTTCAGTGAATCAGGTATCCCAGCAGGCATATTTGAATTGAGGTTTGGGGTTATGATACCTCTTTTTGATATTTTTGAATAACTGTTATTTTGTGTATTTTATTTTTCTATTTGATATAAGTGGACACAGTTAGGAGTGTGGTTAAAGAAGGAAACTCTTTCAGAGCAAATGTTCTAAGAACTAGAATGATTATTACCAAGAATATCAGATACCAGACATCATCTATTACAGCCCCTTCTTGTTATGCTGTAGTTCAAAGTTGCTTAACTGGATAAATAATCCAGTTCATAAATGAAACCAAATCAATGTGTGTTAGTTTAAAAGTACAGTGGGCTGCCTCCAGATCATTGGGGTTTGTAGGCACTGAGCTGTGGATGTTGCTGATGGAATTGCAGCATTTTTAAATGAAACACAATAGGTGATTGCATGGATATAATCACAGTAAACTGTGGCCGTCTTGAATGAAAACTATTGTTTGTAAGAAAAGAACTAGTGAAAGTTCTTGGTTTTATGCTATCAATTGTTTATTCCTTTTTAAATAAGTTATTAATGTTCTCATGATACTAAGATCTGACTTCTAACTATCCCCTTGTTTCTCTGAAATGTTTCTATTAAGGTGTGACTCCTAAAATTTGAAGAAAATGTTGAAGATGGGCTCTGACTAGTGTTCAGCAGAATGGGGCCTTGCCCTTTTCTAAGTTTTTAGGTTTATTATGTTTCCTTTTTCAGCCACGTTTAAAATGTTGTGAATATGTAATATCAACACATCTACCATTTAGAGAACCAGAATATTTCAAGTACACAAACTCATGAACTAACAATAAGTCAATGGTTTTCTCTCCCAGAAGGAGAAATATTAGTAGTTTAATGGGTTGAATAGAAATTTCCTTTTAAATGGTTAACTAAATTGCTATCACCTTGTAAACCCTTAAATCCCAATCTGTTTTTCTAAGGAAACATATTTGCAGCTGTTTCAAATAACTGGTGGTTTGAAAACGATTGTTAGTGTGGTTTTTTTACACACCCAAAACTTAGACCCTGCTTATTATTGCTTGACTTTGAAGCTTAGTTTAATTAAATACTTTCAGATAAGTTTTATTCATTAAGTATTTTCTTTAAAAAAAAAGCTGTGCTAGTATTTACTTCTGTAGTAGACTTTTACAAAATAGTTTTCCTTTTCATATGTACTTACATAATGTTTGAAATTCTTCTAATTTTTTAATTATGTGAATTCTGTCAAAATAAATGTGTGAGTGTGTCCCGTAATATAGCTAAAACGAGATGACTAAAAGTTCATGATAGATTTAGTGTAGGAGTCTTCAAAGCAATAGAAACTCTTGGTGATTCCATGTGAATGGAGTGAAAACTGACAACCCAAGAATGGCCTCTGAAATTGAGCAGAGAACTCTAGAGTCTTCTGTAATATGGACCCAACCTTGATTTTCACTTCTGAAGAACTAGCATAGAGCTATATAGTTTACGGATTACTTTACTCTTGTATTTAAGTGAATTTGTTACCAGAATAAACTTGTTACTTAAGCAGGGTGGATGGTGCCTGCTATTTTATAAATGAGAAAATTAGAAGGGATATATAGTTAACCCAAATAAACTCATAAAGTTATCAAAGGCCAACTTTAATGGGTTTAAAGCTCAGATTCTCACTAAAAGTGAGGCGTGTTCTCCATTATGTCATGGTCTTGGTGACAGAGGTAGGGAATATGGAATCATCATTTTCCCGCTCTCTAGGAGTAGGAAAAGGAAGCCCTGGGTTGTTATCTCAGTTTTACCACAAGACTTCTGGATGGTTAATCATTGGTCTTAAGCTTTTAGTATCTTTACCTTTAAAATGCAAATGGCAGTATTGGTATTTTACAGTATTTAGAGTTGAATGAGATCCCTTTGACCCATACCTTCTGTGGGCACTCACCCCTCCTCCCCCTGTCATCTTTTTCTCCTGACTTTATTTGTGAACACTGATTATATGCCATGCTAATGGATACTTCAAGCAACACATGTTCTGCTAAGTGTTAGGAGGTGCACACTGAACAATAAATAGGGTTACATAGTACATACAGTGTGTGATATATTAAGAATGGGGGGGAGAGTACATATTAGGAAACAAAATTGTTTTCCTATCCCATATGGTTAGAAAAGGAAGTGTGTCTTGAACTGGTCCTTGATGGTGAAAGACATAAATTTCAAAGGGAAGGTGCAAGGCATTGAACATAAGGGAAGCATCATGATCAGAGTGCTAAGTGCATAGTACATTTGAGAAACAGCTAATAAAGGGGTCCCTAGTGTGGATGAAACTTTCTGGGAGATGAAAGAATATAGATTTATAAAATGATCTGCAGGGAATAATTCAGTGCTACGTATTTAACAAGTAATTGATCTTGTAATTCTGTTTCAGGCATTGACTTGGCTATTGAGGGTGCAAGGGTAAATACCACAAAATCTTTTCCCTTCTGAAAATTACATTCTAGTGGATAAGACAAATAATGGGCAGTAAACAAAATGTCATGGAATATAATAAAGGTTATGAAGAAAAACAGAATAGAGTGAGGTGGTAATCAGAAAAGGCATCTTTCAGGTGATGACATTTGAGCAAAAATAAGTCCTACACAGAATAGTAGAATAGCAGTAATTGGAGATCCTGATGCAGGAACCAACTTGGTGATTTTGAGAAGCAGCATAGATGTCAGAGAATATCAACCACTAACAGGGATCTGAAATTTCAAAAGAGCACACTGAAAGTGGTAGTCTTTTTACATGGAAGTACAATGGAATCTGACCCTGATTCTATTATGAGGGTCTTCTGCATTAAGAGTGTTTGTTTTTCCCTCCCTCCATCCCTCCCTCCTCCCTTCCTCCCGCCCTTCCTCCCACCCTGCCTGATGGGATACCTTCTATGACCCAATATTATTTTATGCTCTGACACTCAGAAGAACCTTTGCTTAAGTTTTATAACATTCTAAGACACAGACTGTTGTCATAATGCTTTCTATACTGGTATCTATTTTTCTGAACCTACATGATTCTAAGACACCAAACCAGTATCTCATTATTCCTTTCTGGGTCAGTAATTCATGTCTCTCAACTGTTCCCAGTGTGATTGAGGGAAAAGAGTTGGAAAAAAGGGTTGTTATACCTGCCGGATTTGAGTGAAGAGGGCACTGACAATGGATATTTGATGGTTGAGTTATCTATTTTGGTCTGTCAGCAGTGAGGCAAAAATGCAGCCTTTTTCTAAGAGACAAAGTTGTTTATTGATGCTGAGGAGGAAAAGGGTTGGGCACATACTTGTAAGACCTATGATCTTTCCCAGAATTTGGAAGGGTAAGGGATTTGCTAAGAATTTGACATTGGAACTGTTCCCTCTAACTGTGGCTTTGGCCATTTGAAGGAAAAAAAGTTAAGGAATCCAGAAGGTGATATGCTGAACAATATGGGAGCTATTCATGGTGAAAACAAGCATTTAGCCAAGTTAATGTGTGTTTTACAATTTTAAGTATTATAAACTGAGGTGGCCTTTTTCACAGTGTGGCATTTAGGAAAATTAACTAAAATACATCAGGCGTTCAAAGTTTTGTTTTCATTTTCCTCTCCTCATGTCCATTTATAATTGGCTTTTCTTCTTAGTATGATTTGAAATTACTGTGGAAACACTAAAATTCCTACTTAAATTTTTGTTAATTTTATATAGACAATTTAACAATGAAAATTTATACTCATCCTGTATACATTACTGATTTGCAGAGTTTGTAACTTATTAACAGAGATGTTAGCCTCTTTGTCACGTTAGTGTCTCCTTCTACCTGTAGGTTTTCTGGAGCCCATTCCCTCTTTTGTTCCAGGGGTTCTGATTTATTATTGAAACTGTAATTTTCCTTTTTAGGTTATAGCCTTTCAAAATATAGTGTTGCACATATTAGACATGTTAATTTTGGAAAATAAGTAATTAATAAAAGCAAAACAATGATTGATCGTCTGCAACCAGCCATCATGAGAGAACTGTACACACATCTCTTGGAGACTTTGAAATTAAGCTCTGAGTAATTATTTTCACAGTATGATTTACAACTATAGAATATTGTGAACATCTTTCTATTATCTGTAGGGGTTCACATGTTCCATACAAATAAAATGATTCTCCTATAGTTTGTTCTCCTGGTCCAGGCATAGTCCCTTCAGTGTATATATAAATGTCTGAGTCAGCGTCTTTTTCCATTTTTCAGTCCCTTTCTCTGATCGTCCCTTTAGAACTCAGCACTGGGAAAAAAGGACATATGTAACTTCTGTGTCATTGCTTCCTCCTCCTGCTGCCCATATTCTAGCTTCTGATTCTGTTTGAATGGCAGCTCTGGAGAACTGACCTCCCTTCTGAGAATTTGTTTTTACATATTTCTCTGTGATATTGATGCTGGTGACCACTATTTGCTCCTTTTGAAAATCTTTATAAGACTTTGCTGTTTCTCTCTTACACACTGGGGGAATTTTAACTATTTTAAAACTTACTGATTTGCTGATAACTGTCTAACTCTTTCTCCACTCAAGATGTCTTGTAGAGCTCTGTATTTGTAAGTAAGTTCAGTTCTCTTTGCTGTCCTACTTCAAAACTCAGCCAGGTCAGAACTTCAGATTTCCAGTGTCTCTCTTTGCCCCACTCCAGCCAGTCTGTGCCGTATGTCAAATGGCATCACCCACTTGTCTGCTACACTAGTTAGACCTGAAATAGGATAGTTGACCTAAATGCCTCCCTTTTTCTGGTTTATACCTCTTTGTCCAAATTCACATCCAATTGGCAGGCAATTCTGCTGTTTTCTTGTTCTTTACTCTGCATTTCAGTTTCTCTGATCTTACAAAGACTTCCATTATTTCTTGATTTAAAACTAAAACTGACCCTTCAACTATTTCTAGGCTATTTATAGGTTGTGACCAAGGGTAGCTTAGCACACAGATCTGAAGCTTGCCAATTCCATGAGTCCCCACTCCCGAATCATGAAGTCACTTTCCCTGGTATGTTAGTTATTTAGCATTACCTGGCCCATGTTCATCTCTTGTCCATTCTTCTAGTTGCTTTTCTTATCTGCTATTTTTTTTCCTACTAGTTAGGCACTCTCTTCTGTGTTCACTGAACACCTGTTCTTAGCCTTGAAACTGTTGACATTTTGTGTTGGACAATTCTTTGCTCTTACTGTACTTAGTTAGGCATCTGTGACATCTACCCTTTAGATACTCTTCATCCCCCTCTCCCAGGCCTGTTCTCTAGTGACAACCAAAACTGTCTCCAGCCACTGCCAGGTATTTTCTGAGTAGCAAATCTGCCCCTGGTTAAGAACACTGCCCTCTCTGTACCTTTCTGAAGTACTTATAAAAATGTCTTGAGTATGTCTTGTTTGCTCTTTCTGCTGCCAGATTAGGGCCATTGTACCCTCGATGCCTAACAGTGTTGATGCTGGAGTGCTATACTTGGCATTTGCTTACTTACTGTCTGTCTTCCAGGGCAATCCTTCATTCTTTTTCCCAAGCAAATGAGAAAAGGATAACAGCAATGTAGGGAGATATACCATCCTGATAATTTATAATTTTGATAGTTAATTTGTTAACTTAGGATGTTTTGCTTTGTAATAAGTGAATTCAGGGTAATAGTCTATAGAAACATGAGGGGAAATTGTGCTCGGTAGCTTTACTAGAGTTCTTTTGAAATGAGACTAGATTTTTAAAAGAAGCAGATTCATTCACTTCAGTCATTTGTCAATAGTGAATGAGTATTTTCTTTGTATCATTACCTGAAAGTTCCAATGTTTTAGACTTCCCCAAGTAGCTGTTTGATGTTCAAGGATAACTTCAATATAAGAAAAAACAAGTGATAGCAGCAAGGGTTTCCAAGACAGGGAACTCAGCCTGCCTCTTTAAGCAAATGAGTCTTGCAAGTGTGTGGGGGCAAAAGGGATGCTTAACTGACATTCCAAGTAATCTTAATAAGTTGATGCTTTATAGAATTTAGCACTAAGTGATCTACATCCACCCTTTTCTTTTTGCTTTTCTTCATCTTAGTAAATTTGGAGATTTTTTGTCTTAAGACAGCAGTGGCTGAGAATTGGCACAGTCATGAAACATTCGATAATTCCTTTATGCTGCAGCAGAATGATTCTCCCTCTCCTCATTTACCCCTACTTTACCTGAATTTGTATAGTATGAAGCATAATGTGACAAATATTCTGATCTCATGGCCTAGTCTGTCTGCAAAGGTGTATGTAAGTGAGACCCCTTTTAATCATTCGTATAATGATTGGTGGCTCCCTGTTGTTAAACCACAGTTATTGATCCATCATTGCTGAAGTACATGGCTGAAGGAACTGGTGCTGTCAGGCATTGATTGACTAGGAAGGAAGTGTAGAGCTATTCTAACTCACTTTTATTTTCATCAGCAGCAGTTACAGTAGAGGCTTGTGCAAGACCTCCATGAAGGAACATCACTTTTTTTGCATTAAGAGGTGTCTGATGTGACTGAAATTGCTGGGATAACTCAAACTGCTGCATTTAAAATATTTAGAACAGAGGAAACTGTCCAAAACCTTCTTATCTGACTTGGCTAATGGTGTAGGCTCTGGAAAATAAATTTAGAGGATAGGATAGGGTGAGAATGGGTGAAAAAAGGCAACTCTAATATAGAATTATTCCTAAATAATTGAACAGTATGTACTATAAGTTAGCATTTTACTGAAACAGGTATTTTTACAAACTGCAGTTAGATGAAACAAGCATGTTTTGTGTAGGCTGAGTTGTTCAGTCATTTCATATTATAAACTTCAAACATTGCTTAATAGGGGCCTCTTGGTAAAGTTTATACCAATGTTTACTCTTTTCTGATATACATTTTTTGCTGGCTTCAGGAGAATTTGAAGACTCTGTATAGAAATATGTAAAGGTACAAACAAAATATTAGAAGTACATATTAAAGTGCCTTTCTTTTATGTAGTACAACTTAGATATTTTAAAATCTGAGATCAGCATTTTTGTTTAAATGAGTCTTTAGTAATGCTCATCTTGTGTCTTTAATTTTAATTAGAACAAAAAAGAACAATAAAAGTAAATGTGGGAGAGTACATTAAAAGAGTGAAACTAAACGAGGACAGAAGCTACAATTTCTAGTGACATTTTATTCATGCCTCAGAACCTGTACGTAAGTCCCATTCTCTGAATATTTTAGTTATAATTACAGTATCTTGCCTGCACTTTGTCCCTCTGATCCTTTGTTAAAGCCCAGATCACTCTGTGCAGACTGCACTCGTAGGTGTGATTTATTGAGTGACAAGTAGCTGTAGGGTAGAACACCCGCCTCTGTGCCTGAGTAAAGTATTAGACATCACAGAGTTGGGGCAGGCAGGAGGGGGCCTCAAAGGGGGTGGGGGAGGTGGAAGGCAAAGCACAGTAACACAGCAGCTCCTGGATACAGATCAGACAAGAGGTTCTGCCACAAATCACCTAGAAACATGTCAGACGCTGCATGTTTGTTGTTTTACACTGAGGGCACAGCCGTAGTCCAAAAGTATTGATTCTTTTCTTTGTACAGAGACAGAGACTGTCAGCCCTAGCAGGCTGACCTTGGTATGGTGCAGACAACTATTCCCTACCCTGCCGACCAGATGAACCCCACAGGAAAAGCCCAGGCATCTTATGCCAATGTCCACTTCACAGGCACAGAGAGAAAAACGATGCCTGCTGAAAGGACTCCTTCTGTTTCCTAAACACTTTCTCCCCTTTTGAAGTCCCCCAGAGTGTTCCTGTGACAGAAAATTGGAGTCAGAGTTCTCAAAAAGAAACATCCATGCCCCCCCCCATACACACACAAAGTATGCACAGAAAGGAGCCATTTTTATTTGTGAGTTGACACGAAAGACTGAGTGCTATCTGGCCCATGGTATGTATACATGTGCATTTTTGTTTGAGGAGGCAAGAGAAGATAGTTTATTTTCTGTTGTTACATATCAAAGGAGAAATTTCTCTGTGTGTGGGCACTTAAATATGTTTTGATTTTGTCTGTGTGTATTTTCTCTGTTGCAAAAGCCTTAGTGACAGGTGAGATAAGGGGGAAGAAATCAACTCTCCTACTTAATTTGTGTGTGATTATTTTAAAAGTTGTTTAATAGTAAGCTACATTGATCCATTTACCCCTGCGAACTTACAGTTCTCTTTCTCAGCTTAAACTCTTGTAGTTTTAAGTCATTTTATACCATTTCATGATACTTGTTTTGACTGAATATAGACACAAACACATAGCCCACAAGAATTGGAAGTGAAGAGTTCAAAATCTGACAGCCTCTAAACCATTAGGAAAAAGAGGGGCTGCTAAAGCCCCTCAAGCTTGGCCAGTCCCTGGGGACCAGAGGAGGGACTCAGGCACCTGAAGGGCTTGCCTTCAGTGAAATGGAAGGTGTTTGCCATGGCTTCTCTCTGAAACTGAGTGTTTTGTTTTGGTTCGAACAGTAACAGGGAGAATGCCTTTCTTCCTTTCAATTTCAGGAATGTTGTCGCATGCACGATTCCTGTCCTTAAGATCAAATAGTCCTTGAAGAAAACTCAAGTAGCTATATACAGTTTTGCCTGAATGAGAATGTGAAACACACTGATGAAGAAGTGGTGATGTCAACTGCGCTTACGGACATAAACAAAACTTCTCTTTAAGAAAATAGCGTTTCTCACTTCCAAATGAAATAATACAAACAGATTCAGTGTATGTGGTATGGTATTACATTTGTTTAACTCACCTTAATCTTTTACAAAAATGAGTTTTTTAAAAAGTGCACTACTGAAGATAAGTATAGCAAGCACACATAAGGCAGTTGAATATTCACTTGTTTCAGAAACTTTTTTATTTTCTACAGCTGTGTTTTCATAATCACACTAATCGTTTGATTATTTAGCAATCTAAAAGAATACCCTCAGTGGTAAAAAAAAAAAATTTTGTTTTGAGGTCAGTGTTTTGCTTGATCTTAAAACTCATTGAAGTAATAGCACTTCCAGAATCCTACTAAGGAAAAAATTTCTAATAATTTCTGCTATTCTCTGCACTTGATCTTAGCCAAAATGTTGAGACTTGATTAAACCTGTTATTTTCTGAAAACAACATAATATCGAATTATTTTGGTTTGTTATGCTGAATGAATATAAATATTTCTCATTCTTTTTCTTGGGTCTTTCTTATCCAAAATAATCTTACATTTTAAAGGTAAAGATAACTGAGCTACTATGCCTTTTGGGCATCAGGAAAAGGGCAGACTTTTAGGAAATATCGTATTTACAAAAGAATGTTCTGGTTATAAAATAGGAGATTAGGAATGACAGTGCTATATAAGAAATAACATGTAAGAAAATAATGCACAGAACAGATTAGGAATGGTTTAAGATCTGAACTGTCAGGATTGGTACTTATTTTAAACACAATTCTTTTAATATATACATACTTATCATCTGTCTTTCTTTCTTCCCTGGATATGTTATACCCACTTGATTTACCCCTGAAATTATATTGCTTTTGAAAGTGTCAGTTGAGTTATCCCTTGCCTTGTTAGTATCCTGTTTGATTTCTTGGACAGAGAAATAAATCATTATCTAATATGCAGGTCTTTTGAAGACGCACCCAAGGTTTATTGCCAGTAACAGACTAGTGGCCTTATGTGGACTTTCCATGAATAAAACAGATTGATGAGCCATTTTATAGCATCGCAAGCTGTATTATAAATACATCACCCTTTTCAGTAATTTAACGTGAGGAACAACCTAATGAGCTCCCGGCTACGATCAACCCGAGAGCTGAAAATTCTGTTTAGCTTCTAGGACAAGTGACTGGAGGAGAGTAAGAATCCCGAATCCTGTAATGTTTTCTTCAGTTCAGTTATAAAACCTGTTATAGGAATCATTTAAAACATCAGTGTAGCTAAGATGCATTTAGAATTCATCAGAGCAATACGGTGACAGATACTTGAGTCTGATTTAGCTTATCACGGATATGTAAGATAATTAACTTTTTGAATTATTTTCCCTCTTTTACTGAGTAAATTCATCAGCAAAATTGGATCAGCAAATTATCGTTTTTGGAAATACATAGGATCCCACAATCTAACATCTACCTGATAGCTTGAAAGAGAAGCAGGTAGAGTTACATCATGAGGGTCTCTTTTGAAAGTATAGCTTAAGATGATCACTGTTTCTGTACTCAAGGCTTCTTTTTTGCACATCCTATAACACATTGTTTTTAGTAGCTAATTAATCCTTGTAATACACCTGTGGAGTAGGATGAGTGGGTGGTATTAGAGAGTAAACAGTTATTATCTTCTCTTTCTGGTGAAGAAACTGAGGCACATAAAGGCTTTTTTGTCTCAATAGACAAAAAAACAAGATAAATGAATTGTAAAAGTAAAGTGTATTGTTTAATATACAATGCATGTCAACATTTGGAGAACTTCAAAAGTGCCTTTTTGTGCATCAACATTTTCCCAACGGTTTGAAAGATCGACAGTACTCAGGACTTTTGCTAAAAGCTTGGTTTTGTGAATGAATTTTTGCTCCCTAGAAGCTGCACTCTATGTTGAATTAGAAGGTGCTGGAGGATCTTTCATTTTTTTAAAGACACCATTGATTTTGTCATGCTGCACAATATTGCCCTTACCCTATACTCATTTGAAACTGTATTTTACATTTTTTTAGAAGTTAGACTTTGATCTGAAGTGAAATTATTTAGAGATATAAGTAGGTGAGTAATTTGTGAAAAAAAAGTTGTTTTTTTCCCCCCAAATATGCTTTCCATTATGAAAGAAGATAGACAGTTTGGCAGACTTTGTTATTTATACTTCAGAGGTAAAGTGCCTTGAGTGTACATGGGAAGAATGAAGAACTGAGAAGACTTTAATTAGTCTTTATAGAGTAGGTAAAAACAGCATTTACCACAAGACATAAACACATAAGTGATGGCCTAACCCATTGGACTCATTCCTGCTTATACTTAGACACAATGCACCTTCAACTTTTTAAATTATTTAATGGAATGGCCCCATTTATGCCCTCTGTCCCTTATTAAAAATAGTTGACAAGTAAATTCCATTTTAAAATATCTGTATGGACAGTCAATATTGTTTTGAATGTTAAGGGGTTCCTGTGTCTTGTGAATGTCAATGCATATTTTAATATTCTATATTCAGGACAAAGTATTTGAAACCAATTGTCATTCATCTCCATTTTATAATAGAATCAAGATAAATTATATTTGCTAATTTAATCTATAAAAAACTTGCTTTGTTACAAACATAGTTGCACATCTTCTGATACTTTTTTTAAAGAAAAATTTTAATAATTTGCAAAACTGTAGAAATTTCAGGAGTTATATCTTTACCTTACCCACCACCAGAGTTTCCCCTGTCATTCCCTTTATTAGGTTGATGTCATCTCCATTTTTGTTTTCTATTCTTTACTTTCCTCCTCTATACAGCAAAGGTTGTGAATGGGCTGTAGTTAAAGCTGATCTGATTGCATAAACACTTTGGTCCATAGTCTCTCAGTTTCTAAAACTGTGGACCAGCATTTAACTTTGAGGAAGTATTTGGAAAAATATGACAGAACGGATTTATAAGGTCTCTTGTTTCCACAGAAGTCAGTATTGACATATAGTTCTGTATCCCAGAAGTTTATAGCTGGGTGAAAGATCTTGGCATTTTAGTGTGGGCTGAACCAAGACTTGTGGCCATATAATTTATGAGTCTATGGCGTTGATCTCTCAAAAATAAAGTTTATGACAGTATATTACTGGAAAAGAAAAATTTGACTAATTTATCATTTAAACATCAAAAAATCAAATTTCTTGTAGGTTTTGCCACTTGAGCATAAAATATTAAAGATTTTAAGCTTAAAAAGGTAAAAACAGATGCCTTTAGAGGACCTTTTCAATATGCAGCCATCTATTGAAAAATTCTTAAAAATAATTTAATGGCAGGCTGTGTATATTACTCCCTCCCTTCTTTCTTTGTATCTGTTGCTCTTTTGTGGTTGCTCCTAGTTTCCTCTTTTAATCCACCGATATTTCTCACTTAAAAAAAAAAAAAAAAGACCAAAAAACAGAAAACATAGATGAATGGAAAGATGTGTCACAAATGGACTCACTTCTCCTTGTTTATTAAGGCCCGAGAGAGTACTCTCCTAGAGCTTGTCTTCTTGTCGGGGATCCTGGGGAAGTCTTGGTCAAAACGAATGATCTACAAGAAATTGCTCAGCTAAACACCCATATCTGGCTGACTCAAGGACACATAGAACACGTGCTGCTTTCAGTGCTAATTCCATGGCAGTGTGCTGAGGGCCGTGAGCTCATCTGGTACTGTCAGTCCTTAAACATATTTGAGGAGTTCTCTACTAGTCAGTCTTCGTCTCTCCTTCAGTGGAACAGAATGTTATTTATAGAACGTAGCAAATAACTTTCTGGTAGTGGTGAATTTGTACATACATACATGTACTTATGTAAAAGGTATGCCTCTCTTCTTTGGTCATGGAATAAGGGGGTTATGCAGCTATAACTTTTTGGCAGAAAACATCATTAGTTTTAACCCAAAGTAACTGACTCATACTACAGTTTAACAGGTTGAGTATATTGTATTTGTTAATTACTCTTATGTGCCTGGTCACTTTCTGATGGCATAATTTTGCTGGAAAATGATTTTCTAATGAATTGTAAATGCAGATCAGTTAAGTAAGTAGTGTTAATTATGTCATTTGCAAGGTTGCCTAACATGGAATTGGTCAAGAGACTAGAAACTGCTTGTCAAATGTTTCCCTTAACTAATGTGATATTTTGTGGTTTCCACATGACACAATTCACATAACTTATTTGATGGAACTTCATTAGCCACCCCTCAGTGTGCTTTCGCAAACTTATGCTATTAAACATGCCATGATAGGTTCTGTCCTCATCATTTGCATTTAAGCCAGTGAACTTTGTTTTGTGACATCTATTCCCAGTCTTTAGTCTTTCAGGAGGCCAAGACAGTTTTGTGTTTAGAGCTGTGTTTCAGCCAGATGTGCTTTCCAGCATCACAAACATCTGATCTGGTCTTGACTAATAGAACCTGGATGTGTGCTCATTACCACTGACAGCCTGTTGAGCCCTTAGTTAGCCATCTCCGCCACCCCTCTCTTTTTTCTCAGGCTGCTGTCCTGATATTCTAAAGACTTAGATAAATAACACAGAAGTCTTAAAATCATACAGTTTCAGTTTAAAAAGGCAACTGTATGGCAGTTGTAATTATGAAAGTAATTATAATACCGGAGCAATTTTCCACTGTTATCACATTTGCCTCATTAAGAAAACCTTTGCATTGGAAAGAGCACGCTATCTCTTCAGTACATAACTTTACCTTGGTGAGGTCTGTTTACCTCTTGCTGAGAAATTAAAGGACTGTGTATCACTCCTCCCCCTTCAACAAAAATTGAATGCAACAGCATTCTGTCAGTTCCAGGAGAATAGCCACCCCTATCAACAAATTATGTACCAAAGCACACCTGCTACCAAAGGTCTAGTTTCAATCCACCAACATCAATATGTTTGACATTATACAGATTCTTCCTCATCATCCTCATTTTCTATTCCTCTAATAACCATCATTCTGTTGTTATAATCTAAGGGTTTATTTTTATTAAATTTTGTTTGTTCATTTGTTGTGTTTTTTCATTTTCTATATATGAGTGAAGTCATGTTTTGTGTTTCTTTTTTTCACTTATTTCACTTACCATGACCACTTCAGTACAGTTTCCATCCATTTTGTTACAAAATGGCAAAATGTCATTTTTTTCAGCTGAGTAGTACTCTGTGTTACATTTACCATCATGTATCTTAAAATAAGAATCCAGCAACATCACTTAATTTTTAAAAATGCACTGGTGACTATAATCCTGTCTTCCAAAGGATCTGTCCTCAGGATATTTTATGGTGACCATCTTTTAATAATTTGTTTTTGTCACTTAATTACGTTCAGGTGGCATTAAATTCCTATTAATAGATTGGGAAATGGTGGAATAGGGTTGAGAGTAAATTCCATAGCTGTGAAATAGAACCATAAATGAGTTTTAATAAAACACTGGCCTGTCTAAAATATTAGTAAGTCTGGCTAGGAAGAACAGCTTTAAAAATTACTTTCTAATGAGAAATTTGCCCACTAAATTTATGGGAATCTATGTACTGTTGGAGCTCATACAGTGTACTTGAAGACCTGTTCAAGACCACTTTATCCTTTAACCTTTTGACCTTCCTTTTGCTCATTAGAAAATCCCATCAGAATTGCACTTAGGTTAAACCTCTTTATAAAGTCATTGTCATATTACACTTCCCAGAAGTGTCACCCCAGGGGAAAATTTCTTGTGTAACAGAACCAACACCCAGCCTACATCCTTACATTGACTCTTCATTGTCTCCAATTTGACTACCCTTTGACCTATTTTCCATTGGCTACACAGCCAACAGAGCCCACCTCTGTCAAAGTTGTCTCTAAGGATGTTATTCTTCCTGTGGTCTCCCCTTTCCTTCCCCATACCAGCCCCCACCCATACCACACACATTCCGCCAACTCTCTGTGTAGACTTGGCAGCAGATTCTACCCCAGTCCTTGTTATGTAACCCACCACCTACCCCTTTTTGGCAAGGGACACCCAACACAGCAAGTTGCAACAAAGAGTGGAGTTAATTGGAACATGTGCTATGCTCAAATTTGCAACAAAGAGGGGTTGATAGATATCAGGAAAATACAACCATATGTAGATGTTTGCTTCAGAATAAGTATACATGGGAAATGTCATCTGACTATGTTGCATTTAAATAAAATCAACTAGCTTTCTGTCTTCTTCCTACTGTTGCTCACCCCCACTCCACATGTAATATTTGTAACTTGCTCTCTCATGCCTGCTCTTGGGTGGGCATGACTTGCTGACACTCAAAAATGAAACAGAACTGTTAGTAAGAAACCTCATATTATATGTATACCTGAAACTAAGCATGGGTAACTTCCCAATGGATCCTCTTACATTCTATCCATTTTATCCATTCCCAGTTTGCATTTTGTACCACACCTTTTTGTTAACTTCCAGTCTTATTTTTATAGCCACTGTAAAACTTAGCATATCTTTTGCTTTATGTAAAATAAAAAAAATAGGTTTTGAGTGTAGTTTCATGAGTTGTGAGAAAGGTATACATTCATATTAAACTACCATCCCCATCAAAATGCTAATTTTCTTCACTCTGTACTGTTCTCTCATTTCCCTTTCCATCATTCCTTATTCCCTTAAAGGCAACTATAATTTTGATTTCTATCACAATAGATTATTGTGAGATCAGTAGATTTAACCTGTTCTATAAATAGTATGTACTATGTTGTGTCTAACCTTGTTGACTATAGTGTTTAGAGAGCTTATCCATGTTGTCATTTGTGTCACTGTTTTCTTTTTATTGTTAGTAATAATTCATTGTTAAAAATATCCATTGAAAAAGAATACTTGGACAATAGTTTATGAAATGTTTATACATGGAGGTGGAAACAATCTAGCATCACAGTTTCACAAATAGTTGTCTATTATGTTTGATAAAATTAGGGCTTTTCACAGCTCTGTCACCTCCCTGTGCAAGGGTGCTAACATTCCCCAGTGATAGGCTGACTGCCCATCCTAAAGTTTCAGATTTCTGGGTGATTTTGATCCACTCCCTGAGCTTCCAAAGAAATAATGGCCACCAGTGCACTGAGAGATTTCTGATACAGCAGAGGCAGGACTTGGATGCTATAGTGTTGTCCAATGTCTCAAAATCCTATGTATCCCATTTCTTAGGTAAACTTTGATGCTGTTGAAAGGCAGAGGTATTTCTTTGTACACCTAGGAGTTCTGAAGTTATCAGAGATTTTGGGAAATGGTCCTAAAGGGACTTTGTCTTAATCTCTGGAAATGTATTTTAGATCCAAAGTCCACACTTTTGTTTTCTTGTTTTAAATTTTGAGGGACTCAAAAGCTCTAGGATGGTTTTGAACTTGAGTTGCCATCTGAAAGATTGCTGCAGTTCCATTGACTTAAATACTCTGAGGATAAAAAGTGCTGGGTGATTAGTTACTCTTCATTAAGCTACTTAACCATTACAGGCAGTAGGGTAAGACTTATCTATATGCCTTATCTTACATATATCTTTCTAACACTATTTTTGTAAATACTGTTATTATTCCCACCTGATAGCTGAGGAAACTAAACCTTATTGAACAACTTACCCACAGTTACATAGCTAATGACTGATGAAACATGGATATGATTCCATAACTGATGTCTAATCTCTGAATCACTTTACCTTAATGTTCACAGATACTGTTTTAGACATTTTCCAAATATTAATAATGTAAATATATTTAGTTCTGAATATTTTAATATAATTTTTAAACTGTTGATATTATGAAGAACACGAAAATGGAACCTCTAGTTTATCGCTTTGGATTCCCTTCATTTAAAGGTCTTGGAATGAGTGAAAAGTAATGTCATAATAATGTTTTGTGAAAAATGTTGGAAAAATTCAGCTCATTGGAAGATGAACAACTTGATACAAAATTCCTTGACTTTCTCACAGCAATACAGATCTAGGAAGATCTCAGACTGTCCCTCATTCTTCTTCCCTTCCTCTTTGAATAGTCTTTTCTTTCATACAAGTGAGGATTGGAAGAACATTATTAACTATTGCCTCTTTTTAAAAACTGTGATTCATAGATAAGGACTAGAGACATTTTTTTGCCTGTTTAGATTTACCTAAGAGGGCTAAGTAATGGCAATCAATAGTGACTTCTTTTAAATAGATGAATTCAGAATCTTTGGTACAGTTTAGATTGACAGTGTTGAAGACCTTTTATGAAGCACAAAAAGTTTCCAGGACTTAGGTTCTGGTATACAAGGTCTACTTCTAGAATGGTTTCTAATATTCTTCAGACTTTTAAGAGGAGGAGATAAGACAGAATAAAATACCAAAGTCAAAATCAGCCAAAAGACACAGGAAAGTAAAGAAACCTGAAAAAAAGCAGCAGTTCTTACCATTTGGGGAAGTACATTCATTCCCTCCTTGTCAGTCACTGACTTTGCTGCACATTGTTTGTATATACCATTTATTTACTGTCTCTTTCTCTGTTTCTCTCTCCATACGCTTTGGCTGATACTTGATGTTAACTGTTTTATGCCACTAATTACACATATCCTTTCATGTTTGTTATTATTAAAGGATAAATTGTGATTTTTCTATAAACACAGGGCAGAGGCTTAAAGAAAAGAGGAATGTTTCAGAGAATTTGGGATTATCCAGAATCCCAGTGACTATAATTTACTTAGTGTAACTAGGCTGTATTTTGGAGTCTTTTCCTTTTTCCCCCTCCCTACTAGTAGGCATAAAGGTTTAAATGGTGGAAGAAATTTTCAGGGTTAATTTTAAATTTTGTCGCTTGTTTGTATTCAACTGTTGATAACTATCAATGAGAAAATCTTGATCAAAATTCATGGTACAATCAAAATATAATGTGATAAGCCTTACCTTGAATAATATGCTTCAGTCCCCTTCACTGCTTATGTTACAATGAGATAATCAGCCATGTAGAGATAGGGGCCAAAAGATAAAGAGGTAAGAGGTCATCCATGATCTGTGCTCATTTTTGCCCCTGACTCTGAAGTGAAATGTATCTCTGGAATATCTTTTGATTTGACGTGTGCAGGTAACTTTGATGTTACTGTGTAAAAGAATAGAAATAAGTATTTCAAAACTTTTCATGTAGGTTGCCATTTGTCAATTGGTGAATCTTTACTTTCACTTCTCTAAAGATTATCAGAAAATTCAACTAAGATTCTTGTAGTATATTTTTCCCATGTTGGGGATAGGTCCATCTGTGGGGATAGCTGGAAGTTTCAGTGTTCGGAAAAACTGATGGTTTTGAAAATGAGGTACGTGTCATTGTTCCTGAAGAATATGTACTAAAGAAAGATCTTTGGCGATTTCTTGAACATAAAATGTTTAGTCTTAAACCTTTCAGGAGATGAGTTTTGGGGCAACCAGCCATGTGTTGCTTCATTTTCCCCAAAAGAATCCAAAATGGTGATTGAACACCTGCTGTCCTCTTAGATGACAAGAAGTGCAGATAGAGATTGCTGCTGTTAACATGCTTAGACTATCAGTTCTTCATATTTCATCCAAGTAAAGAAAGATAGGTAAAGCTATGAATTATGGTATTTGAAGATAAAAGGGAGCCTAAGGTAATGCTATTACCAAACACTGGAATCAGTATCAGGTTGAATCGTGGGCTCTGTGGGGCATGTATAGTTATTTCTTCAGTTTTCACAAGTGATTTAAATATAAGTCTAGGTTTGGAAATCACTAATATACACTCAAATACTTTTCTTATACATATGAGATTAATGAAGATAAAATTCTCTGAGCTTAAATAGTTGAGAGTAGGTATTGGAATTTCAGTCTCCCAGGTTTAGGCCTGCGTTTCACGTCTGTGCTTCTCTAATTTACATGGTCCTTTTTTCAATGTAGTAACAGTAGTAGCTGGATTTAGTGAGTATTTATTGTGGTACCAGTGCTGTGTCAGAGACTTTATAGGGAATGCCTCCTTAACTAGGTAGTTAAGGATATCCTCTTTCACAGATGAGGAAATAGGCCTGGAGAGATGTAGTTGGTTGTCTACCTTTCAGAGGAAATGGAGACACTGAGTTTGGAGCCTGACCCTTGGATTCCAGAATCCTGCTGCTTCATCTTTTTAGTGTCCTTCCCTCTAAAAGGGTTTGATGTTACTTTTCATTCCAAAATGGAAGGTTTGTGTGAACAGTTTCTGCCATGGGAATTGTAGGACCACATAGGAAAGCCAGAATAAGTGCGGGAGGTAGAGATTGGGATGGGGTTGGGGGAGGGGGAAGTGGCCCTTAGATATTCATTCATTTTTTCTTTCTGGAATCCTAAAAGAATATAAGATGTTAGTGAAGACAGTTTTTCCACTGCCAGTTGGACACTTGTCCAGTGACTGTGGATTTCATGTCTACAGAAGTATAGAAACATTTTAGTATGAATGATGTGAATGGTTTATATTAAAACAAGAGTGCTATGTTGAGATGGAATATGTTGAAATATACACTGTATTTCAAAGAAGAGTTCAGATGTCATCTGAATTCACCTGTCCTTGGTAGTGTCACAAAAAGCACCTCAGAGATATTTTTTCATGAATGAGCATTAGAAGGTATTATGATAATGCCTAAAATAGCACTGAAAAAACAAAATGCTATTCAGACTTGTTGAGTGTTTAAAGGTAAAGTTTTCTTTCTCTTTTATTAAAAAATTTTCTTATTCACTCATTTTAATTATCAAAGTTAAACAAACCTTGCATTGTATTAGGTATAATTTCAAGTTCAGGACAGGGACGTGGAAAGAGTGTGTTGTCAGGTAATACTTTCATAGCATGTACAATGAATGTTTTAGAAGTCGGGTCACAGTTTATTTTGGCTTATGAGCATCATGGTAAGTTTTAACTAGGACGAGTAGGTAGAAATCAGATGATAAATGTTGCTTGGTTACATGCTGTGTTAGGTGTTTACTTATTGTGGAGAAAAAAATTTTTAAACAGTAAGTTGGTACTAGTTAGTGATGTTTGCATTTTAACAAAAACAAGAAATGGTCATTCTATTAAATAATTCCACCTTAATAGTATTCCTATTATTTTTTTTGGTTTGTCCAAAAAAAAGGATTATATATGGTTATGTAGATATAGGTATGTATATATATTTTTATATGCCTCATTTCATATAATCCTTATATTTCCATTGAACTGTATTACTTATTTCTACTAGAATATCTATATGACAGAAGTTTTAGAAATCCCAGCTAGATAACCACTGATCTAAGACACTCTAGTGGTAGTAGACATATTTAGTTTGATAAGTTTTTTAGCTTGCATGCTATTTGCATGTTACTACTTTTTTAATACAGAAATTTTTAATAGTGAGATTATTTCTGCCCTTTGAAGTTATTTAGTAAATTAGGTGGATACTCCAAGGGATTTAGAGAATTGATTGGTAAAATAGTAATAAGGGCTCATTGTAAAATACTTTTACAGTACTATAGCACTGTAATAATACCATTATACTATTCAGAGTGTATTTTTAGTTTCATAACCACAGATAATGGAATGTTCTCAAAAGGGAGAAAAGACACCTCACCAATAGGATCATACTTTTATAATAAAAGGTCTTGATTTTATTGTAGTTTTTTCAGTGAGTTTTGGAATGATTCACAATCTGAAGTGTTTAAAAAAAATGCTCCAATTCTGAACTTAGTATTATTGCATGTCTATTTGTACTAGGATACAGAGGTTTGAAAAGTTATAGTAGTCTTTCTTTGAGACTGGATCTTTCTGACAACTAATTTCTAAAACATACCAACATACACCAGTACCTTTGTTCTTTGTGCTTTTAAAGTAGTTAGGGACCTAGCAACCTAATGTGTTTGCCTAGATCTTGTTCTGAGGGTTCTGGTGCCATGTTCATGCCTGGCATGTCTGTAAATACTCATGGTGGTAGTATCCTAATCTTTCCTGGTGCTGTGAGCATACTGATCATTGAACCTGTCCAGCCCATTTCTTAAGTAACAGGACTTTGGTGCTAGTTGCATTGTAAGAAAAATCTCCTGAGATGCAGACTTGATGTCATATGACAGGGGACATACCCATTTCTTGGTGCCAGGGGTTCTGATGCTGTTTGGCTCATTACCAGCTAGACTGCTGACCTTGAGCAGGAGCTCACATCTTTGATGCCTCCTGTTACGATCTTCTTGAAGGGCCTACAGAGTTGTTAAAATCCTTTAAAATGCAACCCCAAGCCTCATGCTTGATTTACAGCAAACCTTCACAGTATCTTGTATGAACTTTATTTTCTAAAAGTATGACTAGTGTAAAAGAATAACCTCTTGGTGGAGTGGTATGATTTAACATGTTAAATGCATAAGGCGGACTCTGCTTCTTGACAGAACTATTAACCTGTAACAGAAAAGTTAGCTGCAAATTAGTAGTTAATAATTTTCATATTCTAACATAACAGGGCACTGCCACTCATGTGTTTTGTCAAACATTGTAAAGGTGTCAATATTAGATAAACCTTAATATGTTTACATTTAATACAGTGTATTTAGATGTGGCTCTGAATTACCCTGGGAATGATGGGCATGATTGAGCTGAATGAGAGAAGGCTATGTGTGCCATTGTGTCTCTATTTGTCCGCCTTTGAATATTTGGTTTTGTTATTTAATGTAACATAACCAATGCAGTTATTTTACATGCAATCATTACTCTTGGCTTTTGTCTTCTATCGACTTAGTGCTCTTCTGGTTAATTTTCTAAACCAGAAATGTGGTTTGGCAAAACTAAGCACAGAAGTATATCAAAGCTTCAGTTGTCTTTGTTTTATATGAAGATATTTATATTGTTATCTTTAATTCATAACCATTAGAGGCAATATAGTAAAAATGTGTTTATATATCTGTAAAAGTAAAAATTGACTTAAAATACCAGCCCTTAGATTTTTTTTTACATGTGGGTACAAAATGTAGACACTTTAGTGGTTTACCCCCTCCTTATCCCAACTTTTCCATGTAACATAGTAAGGCTCATTTTAGTTTTTATTGTTGTTTTAGGGAAATAAAACAAAATTTGATGCAGACTAAAATAAGAATCACTAATAGACAAAGACAACAAAAGAATGCAGTAATAGCATTCAACAATGATGCTTTGAGATTGTAATTATTTCTTATAACTTGAAATTATTATTCAAATAAATATGTTTCAGTAGGCCTAGCAGATAAATATGCCAAAGTGTAAAAACATTTGTTTTATTCTACATAGTGGTAATTAATAAACTAATATTAAAATTTTATATTAGAATTAAAATGACTATGACATGTGTAAATACTTAAAAGCCAATCATTGTAATATTGTGAATATCAATTTTCATCATCTGTTATTTGAACTGAATTTGTTTTTGATTAAATGTTTTCTGAAGGGTCATCAGAATATCTGATTACATCAGTATTTAATAAAAATAAGTAAATAATTTTTATGACCTTGAAACCTTTTAAAATCAGTGTTGAGGGATAGCTTCTTTCATAGAAAAATATCCTATTATACATGATATCTATTTTACTCTTCTTCTTAGGAGAGTTTAACTCCAAATTTTTAAATATCTTATATTTACAGTAGCGGAATCATTATCCTGAAGTTTTAGTGCTATTTTAGATATCATTAATGTCTGATTATTTTACTTTTGATAATTATAGTTTGATTGTCTTTTGATATGAAGTTCCCTGCTGAGAATTATAAGACTTATCCAGAGCTCTTGGGTGAGATCATCTATGAGCATTTACAATTAGATACAACTTTATCTAAAATAAGTGAAGAATAAGAAATATTAAAAATTGTATTGTGCCATTCTCTTCAGAGCTTACCACCATCTGGCATATTTTAATACACGGAGAGATTGATTTCTCCCCCCCTATTTTTTAAAGGCTGTGTTTTCCTGGGAATATGCTTTTATGACTGACACATGCTTCAGAGATTTCAATATATTCCATTGACAGAGTGCAGGTAAAAATCTGAATCTAAAGAATGAAGTAAGATTTTTTACTTCTTAATTTTCTAATGTCTTATGTCCTAAACATTTTAATGCTGGTGTATGTATGATAATAACTTGATTTTTTTTTTAAATGCAAAGTTATTGGGTTCTCTTCTTCTAGCTTTTCCATTTTGTCCAGTAGTCATTACAACCAGAACTGCCTGGAATCTTCAAAAGTACTATTGACACATTTCATTTGACTGGATTTAGAAGCAACCTTGATGATTAAGTTTGTATATGTGTATTTTTATCCGGATGCACCACTTTCCATTTGAGATAGGAAATGGAATAACAAGACACTCCTAGAAAATCTTGTTTCTGTAGACAGCTCAATCTTGCCAGAAACCACGAGGCAGTGGAAATATCACGAGAAAGCTTGTTCCTACAAGACTCCAGACTGATTACCAGACCAAAGAAGTTCCCAGAAATTTAGCTTGAAGCAATCATTTAAAATTTAGGAGGCGGATCCAATCCTGTTCCTAGTCACCCATTGCTAATTATAGTTGCTATAATGTCTCAGTCATTTTGTTATCATCCACTCCCCAGTATAAAAATCAAAGTCAAAAAACTGTCTTCTAAAATATATGAAATGCACCCTCCAAAATATATTCTTGTTGAACACTAAAAGTTTGTTTTATTGTATGTGAATTGTATCACCATATTTTTAACATTTAGAGTCTTTTTTTCTTGCCTGATATGTTTGCTTTTGATGCAACAGATGGCTCTTTTAATCTCATTCCATTTCTTATAATTTCTAGTAGCTAGAAAGCTTTCCTCACTTAGGTGGTATCTATTCAATTCTTCATGTGTGTTACATGCTTAGATGTATGCACATACTATTGAGACAGTAGAATTGTTGGTTTTATAATAACCAGTTTGAAAATACATTTTTCGTATATGTGTTTGTAGAGCCACAGATTTTGTAATGACTTTGAACAGTTGGAATGTGTGTCATAAAACCCGTGTTTGTTAAATATCCTGTTGTGATTTAAGTCACACCCTGGGTTATTTTGGGGGTTAGAGGAGCCATTTGGTGGAGGCTTGCCCCAGCACGCTTTGGTTAGATGACTTTGATGTTGGGTTAACATCACAATTTGAACTGTTGTGTTTATACTGTACATTATTAGCTTGCTCTATCTCTTTCTGCATCTCTCCCCTAATTCCACATTCACTGTAGGTCTGAATATATGGACACTAAAGGAACATTTCCTTTTAAAGAATACTGACTCATGAAGCACCTTAGAAGCTTATTCCTTTGTATAATTTCAGGAAGAATTCATATATACGGTTTGGTAGTGAATAATTTTTTTAAAAAATTAATTCAATATTAACCTCATGTGCCTAATGAAAGTCATATGTATGATAAGAAAAGGACATGGAGGAAAACTTTGCCCCATCTTCCCTTTTCCTGGGAAAAAAAACCAGGCAATACCAAGCCCAGAAACAAACCCTAGCAATCTGACTATTATATTAAGGCTACCGGGGAGGGAAGGGCACTGTGACTTGAACTGGAGGATTGTGAGTGCTGTGGTGGTGGGTGTGGTAATATAACTTCAAAAGAGGTGGAATCCTGTATTTCTGAATCATATGCAGTGTTGTGAATGAATGTTACCTTAGTTAAAAAACTTTTTAAAAAAATATTTCTTTAAACCATAGCAGGATTAATTCTTACGACCCATCAACCTGTTTTTTTCCATTACCTAGGAAATTAAAGCTTAGGCTTTAAAAATCAAAAACAAACAAATAAAAAAAAACTTTAAATCATAGAGTAATTATGGGACAAATAGTTTAAAATTGTATCCAGATTTTGTATCAACACTTTTGTTTACTAATTAAAGACTGCAGCTTCAAATAACATCACACCTGATTGGTCTGAGAGAGGGTCTGGTGAGATCAATGCTGGTAGCTTAGCTAATAAGAAAGAAAAGACAAAGTTTCCTAGGAAATGGTTACTATCCTCTAGAACTTTTGAAAATTTTGTGTGTATTCTTTAAAGCTGAAATATGTTGCTACTTCTCTTTTCAGCCATGCTTGGTAGCATACAGATATTCATGTTAGATATTGTACAGAGGAGCTTACCCTAAAAGCTTTCACCTGAACAGTAAATCACAACTGCTCAGAATTCTTGTTATTAATTTTTAAAATTACACATATATAAATATATTAAAATTTGATTTAATCTTTGGTTGGTTCATTCATACTAAAAGTTTCCATACTCTAACATTTTAGAGTAGCCCAGAGAATATTAACATTTTCCCATTTGCTTTGTGCACATCTTTAGTATTCTTTTATCTTAAGTATAAATTGTTGCCTCTCAGAATTAAAAATTGACAACCCAAACTTCTTGTTTTATAACCTTCTCACTAACTAGGAATCGTATTTCTTCTGTTGCCCTCTGTCCTTCTCATATAGAGTGTCTGATGTTTTATTAGAAAATCTGCTTACTTAAAAAGCACTTTCTCCTCTCTACTAAAGAAAACCATTTTAAAAACTCAGTGGTGGCATTTAGACACAATATTCAGAAATGTTCTAAGATTTAGCAGTTTAAGATTGTTAAATCATAGTGTCCAGAAATATATTTAGCTTGTTGGAGTTTACAACAAGAGTTGCCTAAGAAATGTAGAATTACACATTATATCTTGTGCATACTTGTAAAAGTCTTTAGTAGTAATTTGGACTCTGCCTTAATTGATGTTTTTTCTTTAATTTTTGTGTAAAATTGTACATTCTTACAATAGTCTAATGCAAACACTGTACTTATTAAAATAGAAAAATACTTGCTGTTATCAACATATGCAAGGGTATTATAAAATATTAAATGAAACTGCTTAGAGCTTGTGAAGCATTGGCTAATAAATATTACATGACAGAGACCAAGGAAAAAAGACATAAAATTGTACAGTAAGTAAACAATTAATTTCCAGAAATAAGTATGTTTATGCAAGAGTATTGTTTCCTACACATTTTCAGAATAATTTCTGAATCAGGATAATTTATGGAACTCTCTTTAAAAGAGCCCAATAATCTCGTAACTACAACAGCACAGGATAAAATTAATCCCTTTTTAACTACAGTGAGAAAATTCAAGAACCTTGACTTCATAAACTAAATATCTGAACAGATACTGAAATACTGCAACAAAATAAGAGGACAAGAGAAATTGATATAAATATTCTAAGTTGTAGTGTTTGTTGTTAAACATCAGTTACTGTTAAAATATGGTTTCCATATGGAATTTTGCTCTGTGTAATTTATACAAACCACGTTAGTAATAGACTCTCAAGTGGCACTGAACTCAAACTGCAGCTTTCATAACAGAATGTATAAGGAAATTGATGGTGTTATTGGGTTGGATTAGAAGAAAATATCTTTATTAGGTGTTTTTCTTTTCTAGTACAGTGCATGCCACTCCTATTGGCCGATTCTTGGGTTCAGACTGTTGAGTTGAAGAGTTATTTGGAGATCTGATAGGATAATTATAGTAACTAAGTGGCAGTAATTCTCTGAGGTTAGATTAGATTTTTGGATCTGTTACTCTTAATAAAATAATCATATTTCGTTTATGTTTTTATCACTAGACAGATATTCAGATTACATGTGACTAACAGCAACTGTATTTGGAGAAATTACAAAATAATAGAAGCTGATAATGATACCCTCAAATAAAAATGTCTTAAGTGGTAGAGAAGATAATAAAGAAGGTTAGAATGAGGTGTAGAAAAAGGACATTGGCATCTGCAAAAGAGATGCTATATTTAAAGCCATTGAATAGGCATGATAGATAAATTGTACTGAAAGTAGCATTATGTAAATAGTCCTGTTAAAAGATAAAGCATTGAATAGACCCCTGTTGTGATACAAACTCAGTTTAGGGGGAGAACATGAATTAGAAATCACCTGTTTACTGGTAAGCATACCAGCAAAATTAGGGTAGAATAGTTTGATAAATGATGTTAGCACATGTCAATGGTTTGTGATACTATATTCCCTGGTTAGTATCTGATAGCAGACCTGAATTTAGCATGTGATTTTTTTAAAAAGTGTTCATGTATTTGATACCTCTGAAATTCTGGCTTCAGTCACTAAATTTGGGGTACATTTCTAGTAATGCAGAAGAGATAAAATGGAGAATCCTTTTGAAATTCACATTTTCAGTGTTTTCTTTCTTGGTAGGTCTTATAATAAACATACTAACATCTCTTTGTTTGCAAACTGTTGTTTACTTGGTCTGTATAGGAATCATTTTGGTGATAATGGTATATGCCACACCATATTTCAGAATACTTTAGTAATTATTGTGCAGCTAAAAATAGGGAAGATGAAAAAAATTATAGAAAGTAGTGCCAATCACACCCGAGCAGAAATAACTGCACAGCATAGTCACAGTACTACCATGAAAATACTTTTGGAGGTAATTGTTCCCTGTGGAGTATCCACAATTTAAAAAAAAAATAATAATAATAAAGGGAGGCTCTTTTTGAGTAGAAAAGAAAGTATGATTTCAGTTATCTTACCATCAGGCTAGAGTAGCCATAATGAAGCAAGAATAATAGGACTTTAGTCTGTTGTCCCTCTAGTTAAGGCTCAGTTGTACTTTCATGTGTATGCCCTTGTTCATTCGTGCACTGAAACAGAACCAGAACCTGAGCCTCTCAGATTCTTCGGTACATTGTGTTTCAGTAAATAAGAGAGTTTGCCTTTCCTCCTTAGACATCTAAACAATGGCAATAATCTATAACTAACTGCTATTCGTTATGTTGCAGAGGCAAATTGCGCAGAAAATTACGGATAATTTTAAAAAGATGAAATACAGGTGGCTCATCTAAAACAGACTCCAATTAAAACCACATTGTATTAAATAGAGCCTGCTTTAGATAGACTCCTCTTCATGCTAAATATGAACGAAGCAACAATTTTAGATATAATGGCTGGTATCTGGATTTTAATATGATCAGTTCTCATGCTTCAGGGCCCAAATATTACCAGCTGGTATTAAGAAACTTGCCCTCTTATAAAACTTGATTATGTTGTTTTCCCCAAGGGTATTATGTGAGGAATTGAGAAAGTGGCTTTTATGGAGTATAGACCTTTGTGTAAAAGTTGCTGCTAAAATTTGACTGGAGTCAAAATTTGCATCACTGTGAATGTTTGATCTGATATCTCATGAATTAAATGCATGAAATTAGATCCAGAGATTGTGTTTCAGCAAAAGATACAGTAAGTCCACAATATAACCTAGACTTAAGTGTACAGTCTGTCTTGTAGCTACATGGTTGTCCCTGTTTCCTGCTCAAGAGAATTTTTCTAAGCTTGGTTTGATCCAGTATACTAGTTTGTGCAACTAGCAATGCCTTGACATACTGTTCTCTTCAATTAAGATTTCATATGTTTGGCAGAAAGCAGTGAATAAAATGATTTAAGAATATTATGCTTATATGTGTGCAGATTCTTTTTATCTTTCTCTGCTTTCAAGCCATGCCACCTTTTACTTTGAAACAAATTTTTACCTGTTGAGAGACCCAGAAAAGTGAATGCCTTGACCATCAAGCTGTGGGACTGTTTACTTCAGTTTCCACTATCTAAAGCATACACAGTGTTCAGTGCACAACAATGCTTTTTTGAAATAAAAAGAGATAAAAGCAAGGTGCAATTAGTATAACCCACCCCATGCAAGTGTCATGGATAGTTTTAACTCTTGTGTTGAATTGAGTTGTGGAGCTTGAGCAGTTCATCCTGTTTAGTTACTTGAAGAGAAACTTAGAAACGCTTTAAAGGGACAGGCAAGATCCTCTTTGATTGCTACTCTTCCAGCCTCCACTCATGTCTCTTCTTGTCTCAACCTTGCTCCAGTAACATGGGCCAGCTTGTAGCTCTCTGCAGTTCATCCCCTTCTCCAGTGTTCTCCCATAGCATTCCACCTGGCCATGCCTTATATCCCCTTAACCTTGTCTCTCCCTTTCCCTCACTCATAACAATGAAAATCTCGCTTTGATTATTAGCAGTCTCCCATGTTGTCCCCTTCTTTCCTATTCTTAATCACACCTAATTGACTACACATTTCTAAGTTTCATTAGCTACTTTTTTTAAAGTCTTTTCAAAGCCACAGATGAGTTAGTGCCTTTTGTCTGTTTCCCTAGAATATTCTTTGGATTTCTACACATCTAGACAGTGCATTAAAATTACTTATACTTTTTCCTGATAGTGTTTTTTTGACATCAAGTTTACAGTAGTCTCTCTTTGTATTTTTCCAACCTGAATATGAGCACAATACTAGATTGCTGTAACTCATCAATAGGTATTTGCCATTGAGTGTCCATGGCCCTTAGAAGTCATAGAATGAAAAAGTTGGACTATTTCTTGAACAATGAATCTCCCTGATTACTGAAAACAATTCTAAGTCTTTATTACAAGAGTATGATTGCTAATTTGATTATTTCTGCCATATTTCAAGTTGGTTAAGAATATTTTACAAGTTACTCGGTTGCCTTGATCTTATTTTAGTATCATATAGTACCAAGGCCTCCAGATTGTGTTCTACAGGCTAGTCTCTATGTTTGGGATGAAGGCATGGCATTTTAGGGTGGGCATAGGCTTTTATTTTAAGGAAGTGTTTTGGCAATTAGAAGTGCTGTTATTTTTTGTTAGGTAAGTATTTAGATCTGTGATTCATTAATTTTTTAATGTTTGAGTGAAAAAAGGTAGCTTGTAACTCAAAATATAAAATTATAAAAATATAGTTTTAGGAAACTTGGAGGGCACAGATAAATTCAATAAACCTGTCTTTGGATTTTATAAATGCATGCAGTGATAAATGTAGTTTAAAAATTATTTTAAAACGCTTCTTAATTTTGAGTAAAGCTTCACATTTTTCATGGTACTTGAGAGTTTTCATCACTTAAATATAAAGTGCTAGTGAAGATCAGAAATCTAGTTACTAGATTTGTAAATAATTATATTTACTACATTGAGGGAGAAAATGCCTGAATTTATTTTGGCTATATGTAATTTATATATACTAAGTAAATAAAGTTTAGAAAATGAATTTTCACTACAATGAAACCATTGCTACACCAGTGTGGGTCATTTCTGGGTTGTTTTCTTTTTATTTGTTCTTTTTCTCATAATTCTTTCTTCATTATGTATTTTATAACCTTTTCTGTCACTAAGTTAACTACTGTGAGTTCTAATGATTTCTTAATAACTGTACATAATTTTGGCTCAACTGTATTTCTTGATAGGTTTCACTATCCAATTTTGAACTTTTCCTTTCTAGACTAACATTCCTTGCTAGTTTTAATATACTGAAAGTTATTACAACTATTCATTCTTTCTACAAATAATACGTCATTTCTGTGTCAGATGAATTTCAAATCTGCTCCTATGGATATTTTAAAAATGTTCTTGATTAGAATGCACACCCCTTATGTGCACTTTCCTTGCTACATTGATGTTGTCTCCTTCTGTCTGACTCAGTGCTCCCAATATGTACAAATGTGACTTTGGGACTCACCCTGAACTTTTTCTTATGAGCAACCCAAACCTGATCCCTAAATGCGTGCGCATGCGTGCCTGCGCATGCGTGCATACTCACACAGTCTCCCTTTTCCCCTCTTCCATCTTCTCCCCCTCCAACCCCTCACATTTAAGCCCCTGGAGCCAAGGTTTCTCTATTAATGTGGTGAGTCTTCTGACCATTCACTGTTACATTGATGATTGCCTCATGAGAAACAAAAATTATCCCTAGAACTGTGAACTAAAGAGAAAGAAAATCTGTGCTATTAATATGACTTCTGGATTAGATTAGATTGTTATCGAATGTAGCAACTTTACAGTTTTAGAATAATTGTTTTGCCAGATTAGGTGATAAGGACAAACACCCAAGGTAAACCTTTCCCTTTGCCCTTACCTGTGATGTTCCTAAAACACGAAAATGTAATTTTATCATCCTTTTTCCCTGAGATTTTGGAAGAACCAAGCATGACAGTGCTAGGTATTTCTTTTTCTCAGAGCAGGCCTGAGATAGTACTTAGATATTCATTAAAACTGCTGATCACTTAGTGATGTTTGTATAATTTTATTAGCTATTGCTTTTACACAGAATAAAGAATAATATACCCTGCCATTTCTACTTACTGTTCTAGACTAAAGTTGTGGGACCTCTTTTCCTTTGAATAGTTCATGTTTATCTAAATGAATGTTTTTTCACAGAAAGGAAAAGTGGGTTTGTTTGAAAATATCTAGGGCCTGCCAGAGAATTTTTTTCTGAGTGTTCCATGGTTACCAATGAAACTTATTGTTCTGTAAATGCCAACTTAAAGTTTTTGCAGTAGCTGGTGACATTGAGTTGATAATCTGTTATTTGCTCTGTGTGTGTACATGCATATGCACACATACTCACGATTTTTGTCCTGGCTGTCATAGCTGGATCTTGCCCTCTTCTTCCTCCCTCCTCCCTTAGAAACAAGAACATGACAGGCATAGTCTTAGCTTTAAGGCAACTCCCAGAAGACAAAAATGGGAGGCTGCTTGTGGAAAAGAGATGTGTGTGCCTTTCATTGTCCTCTTGTGGTATTCCACTTGACAAAGTGACAACACTTTGCAAACTGAAGTGTTTGAATTTGTGAATTTTCTCTCTGTCTCTGTAACTTCTGAAACTTTCTCTAAACAAGATGGCTGGCACATTCTGGGGACAGAGCAGACACCGAACAGAGACAAAGCCGCCCTGAGAAGGCAGACACACTTATATTGCTTGTGGTTTTTTAGTACAGCTGCTCTCAGATGGGCTGGCTTGTTCTATGCTGGTTCCTCTGCCAAAGCAAGACTGTCACACAGCTGGTAGTACTTACTGTACTTGCGGGAAAGTATGTGATTCATTAGTTGGAACCGTATGTTTTTCACCAGTTCTGGTCATGTTTTTGTTAGGATGTGGTAAAAACATAAGCAGGGGGTGAAGGGACAATGGAAGCATGTGACTTGTTAAGGATTGGCCCCAACCCATTATTTGCTAAATTGTACACCATAAAATGTCCTCTGTACCTCATAAGACAAATGACTTAATTTTTTATTCCTCAGTTGAGGTCATTTAGTCATAAGTAGTAAAAATTATCAACATTGAGCTCTTTTTCTCTTTTTCTTTTCTGTAAAGTATTATGATCCATTTAAACCCCAAATTATAATATGAAGAGAAGTCATGCAAGTAAAAGACATTAATTTGCTGAAAAGTACCCATGACGGGTGAAGAACTTTAACTGAAGTGAACTCTTGCTACTGATAAAATATGAATATGGTATTGTAGATAATAAGAAACACTTCCAGTACTACGAAGTGTGAGGAGTACAGTAAATGGGAGTTCCTTTGTCTACACATGGTCAAGCAAACCTGAAGTCATGTGACTAGAGGGACCTGGCTTTGTCTTCATTTTGACATCATGAATGGGTTTGCTGCACAGCATCTGGAATGGTCAGTCTTAGTACTGTGCAGAACCACTGGAATGGTCAGTCTTAGTACTGTGCAGAACCACTGATGTGAGATGCATTGAATGAATATTGACTTAATGATCAGGTAGTTTTTGAGCTTGTGAATATTTTACAACCTCACAGACCTAACCGTATTCTTTGAAAAATGAATGTGATCTCTGCTCTTTCCGTAGGATTTTGCTTTCACGTTTGCTTTTCTCTACTTAATGTAAACACTACCTTTCTGCTGGGCACGGTGGCTCGTGCCTGTAAGCTTCAGCCTATGAAGTGGCAGGGGCCAGGGGTCGCAGTTCGAGTGCCACCGGGGGCCCATAGCGAGACCTAGTCTCCAAAAAAATAGCTGGCCATGGTGGCGCGTGCCTGTAATCCCAACTACCTGGGTAGCTGAGGCTGGGGATTGCTTGAGTCTGTGGTTCCATGGACAAAAATAGTGAGACCTAGTCTCAAAAAAAAAAAAAAATTAAAAATAAACACTACCTTTCCTTTGTCTCCCAGCCTCCATAACCTACTATTGAGATGTGACATTTTTGAAGTATCTCAGTAAGATCTCAGCGGATTAGGTCTCTACTCCTGACTGTTTTTCAGCTCCTTTTAAAAAGAGTTCTGTACCATTCATGCCTCGCACATATACTCCTGCAGTTGCTGGACTCTGCAGAATTAGAACCAGGTCTGTCTCTGACAATTAGCTCAACTGGCTGCAGCATAAATAAAGGAATGCGCTCAGGGGCTGTAGTCTGTGACACGGTTTAACAGAGCGTAAAAAGGTGCATCTGTTCCATGCCCAGCTTCAGTCGCCTCACTGTCACCAGGAAGTATCGACACGGAGACATGCCCGTGCTGTTTGGTAAACAAGTGGCAGGTATTAAATTAGCCAGGCTGTGGGTGTGCAAAAGTGCTGTTTTATTAAAAGCCCTGCTATCTCTACTCAACTGCTGGGTCACTAGAGTCACTAGAGTGTCTATTAAGATGACTCATGGTGCTAAGCACTGCAACACACTGTCCTCACTTCCAGAGAGCACCAGAGAGAGACCTGTGCTGACCAGATTTGGGGCAGGGTGAAGAGAAAACAGGAAAAGACTTCACAGCTAAAAGACTAAGCACCAAGGCAGTGAATACTGAGTTAACCTAGAACAAGGTTTTAGTTTTAAGTTGCATTATGAAATCTAGTATCAAATGGTTGCCAGGTTTTTGTTTTTCTTGCCTGTCTTACCTGCTGTAGCTGCTTCTTGACTTGGTATTTGAAATAATGGGATATCTGTGTGATCACAGTTTTTACTACATGCCTATGTTGTATGGATAACGTATATCGTGTAATTTATACTTAGATTAAACTATTGTCATGTTCTTAAAGCATTTAGCATTTAGTGTTTTCAGTGGAAAAACACACATTTGAAAACCTCTTCCTTTAAGGAAAGTGGTAAATTTTAAAGCTGTTTTTCTTCCAGTTTCAGGAATGCTTTACAGCAGAGATATTATGTGTAGTTACATATATTGACATGCTGATACGTTCTTCATTTTCATGATCTTAAAATCTATTGGGGCAGTCTCCTTAAGACTAGGCAGACATGATAACGTAATTTTCATTATTCACATCTGTGTGAAAGTAACTGTTATTTCAGAAAATTTCCTGTCCCCCTCCTGCTTGTATTTCTTTATAAGGACCCAAACTTGTTCCTTGTCCATTAGCAGATTATGTAATGCCAATGGGATCTTGCCCCATACAGCTTGACTTAAAATGATTCCAGTTGGTGATACTTGAATGTGAATAACCAGAAGGTGTGATGCATTCAGTGCTGTGTTTGAAGTGATCACCTTGGAAATATCTTTCCTGATTATAGAGGCTCTCCAGTCAGATATCATAGCCACACCTACACATCTTTCCAGACCCATCTTTTATTGTTAGCTCCCTTTATATAGTGACACCTGGGTGGAGGGGTGAGATGCAAATGGAGTGAGGGTGTAGAGAAGAAGCATCCTTTCTGATTTCACTATCTAGAAAGTGGTGGTGCCTCAGAATTTCTTTATCTTTGTAACATCTTTACTGTATGAAGTTTAATAAACCAGCTGTGCAGTTTTTTCCCAATGCCAGAGGATTCTATTTTTCATTTGCTTTCCACCTCCTTTGCTCTGAGTTTTCATCCCTATTTCCTTATTTCAAACCCCCCCCCTTTTTTTTTTGTCTCAGGGGAGTTCCCTGAGTAGCAAGACTGAAAAAGAGCCGAGGTTTATGTTAGAAGAAATTAAGGTTAATGATCATTGGCTCATTTTCATATTCTGTGGGTGTGGATGGAGGAGTAATCAGTGCAGGTGGCCTTGCCAGTTGGGAGTTTTTCTTTGTCATCAAGAAAATAAGGAGAGTGCGGGGATTGAATTACCACAACTATTTCAGGACTAAACATATTTCATTTCCCGATCGGGTCTGGTTTAAGGACACAAAGCTGACATTAATTTTATCCAAAGAAAGCACAGCAATTTTTCCCTTGTTTTATAATTTGACTGAATGCATAGGGTGGATGCATGTTCAAATTTAATTCTAGTATAATCTTACAAATAATACTCTGAAAAGCAAAGGAGTTTTGATTCAGTTTGACAGTTTATGTTTCTGTGCCCAATTACCACTTAGTTGTTGAATGTTAAAGAGCTGCCTTCTAAAATGTGCATTCGGACTGCACGGATTGGCTTCCCAGCTGCCTGCTATTACATGTGAGTCGCTCCTTTCTAACTTTGTAAAGGATGTACATATTTAGGGGAGTTATGTTTAGCTAGCAAAGGAAGTAAGGGATTTGGTTAGGAAGTGCTTGCTGGCCTTGAAAAACTATCTTATGTGCATTTTAATTTTAGTTGCATTAGAAACCATTCTTTAAAGAACTATTTGTTGGATTGGAGGAAAAAACTTACATGTCCAAACAAACTAGGGAAAGAACCATAACTTTGTTTGTGGCATGAGTCCTTCAGGTTTTAGCATGTTTGTGATGCCACTGATTTAACTTTCTATGAGTGAGGGGCTCTGACTTAAAACATGGAAAAGGTAAGGTATATTTAAAAGTTGATCAGGCATGATAAAAATCATTGAGGAAATGTCAACCTTAACTATGCCTGGTAGGTTTTGCTTCCTTAGCAAAATGCAGCAGGCTGCTCTAGCCACCTGATATGTGTTTTTAAAGCACAAGGTTTATTTGGCTGTTATAGTGTAAGTATAATATTAATGATACTAAGGTGGAATTAACTTTCATGTTGTATGAGCACTTTTTCTTGACTGCCCCTTTTAATCACATTTCTTTGCACATATGTCTAGCTCTGTTGTCAGAGTAAGCACTTATGTAACATTGTATAAACCACAGAAAGTTTGGTGCAGTCAGGAGAGTTCATGTAAAACTGGATTTTCGTTTTGCTATATCGGTGTGATATGAATCCACATTCAATTGACCATTCATTATATTCCCATGAATGTGAATAATTTGCATTATTAATAACACACCAACAGACCATTCCCAAACATTTGACAAGAATGTTTTTGTGAGTTTTGTTAGCTCTTTGCTGTGAAGAAATAAGATTTTTTTAAGCACAGTAATTAGGAGTTTTAAGTAGCATTTTAAAATATTTAAGGACGTTTGATACATCTTAAACATTTCTCAGCTGAGCTAATAAAGTGTAACATTAAATGAAATGATATTTTGAAGTCCACATGATTTCCATGTTCAAGATTTAGCCAAATCATGTTATTTATTTTAAGAAACATTACACAGAAGTACCAAAAAATATTTTCTAAGAAAAAAATTAAGTGCCAAAAAAAAACCAAAACAAAACTGGCAACCATTTTCTCTCTGTTTTCTGCTTTACTTTTTAGTGAGTTCTTTTCATCCTGCCTACTACTGATAGAGCTCAAAACTAGCCTTGCTTTGATATTTTTCAAAGGCTTTTGGTAGGGTTCATTCAAATTAGGACCCACATACATTTGTTATTAGCCAATGAAAGAGCAACTATGAGTTAATTCACCCTCACTTTAATATTTGTTATACATTAGAAATAACTATAAGTAAATAACTTACAGTGATCTTTTACTTGCATGTAAGCTAGGCATGGGAAATCAGCTAAACAGACTATAGGACTAAACTTTTTAAAATTTTCTCAAATGCTTTATTTACAGCATGTAGTCACTACAGACATTTGGGTGGTTTTCTCTGTAGACTCCTTAGGTTTTGACACACCAAAAAACACTGTCATTTGGACATCTCTGCCAGCACTCTTTACTTTGATTTCTTTCGAAAACCCCCAGACTTTGTGCTTTCCTCTGGTTGGATATACAGCACATGACAGAATTAATTGATAGCTTGTTTCTCCTAACTGTATGTTAAAATTTTAAGCTTATCATGTTTGGAAAGAACTCAGTCTGGTATAATATGCTCTTTTCATAGCAAGGAGACTTTTTCTCTTGAGTCATATATAGTGCACTTAAATTTCTCATGAACTGAATATTGTCAAGTCTCATTTACGGGAATATATCCTTCTACAAGGGTATGTGTGTGCATGTAGGGGAGTGTGTTTTTGTATGTGCTTTCTATGTACACAGTGACATACTCAATAAGACTTTTTGTGAGCCTGGATGTGTGACTCAGTCACACATTTTTGGTGAAAATACACATAGTAAACAAATAACTGAATTTTTGTCCTGTGTATAATCTCCTCCTGTTTTCCATTTCCTTTCTCTGACTTAGGCAGCAAACCGATTCTAATCTTTAACTCAACCTGTAAAATATGATGTTTATTCCTATCAAGGAATTTAAGAGAATAATTCCTTAATGGCTGAGAAATAATAGCACGTAATTAAGTGTTTAAATTGTCACCTGAAATTGTTATTCTTCATATGCTTTATCCTTAGCTCTGTTACAATCTCGTAACACTGACGACAGTTAGTACAAGTTGTGGGAGCAGTAGGCTCCTAAAAATATCCTTCCTTGGGCTGGCCACCCAAGAGCTGTGTAAGGAGGTGTTTTATGAATTATCACAAAGTTAGGACTAACTGATGCTATCTGTGTAGCCATTTCTTTAAAAATGTGCCTCCAAGAGAAATCCACCACACTTTGTAATTTAAGAGATACTCCCTCTGGTTTAATGAAGGAACCACTAAAGCTTCTTGAGGATTTTGTAGGGTATATTTACTTTGGGAACCGTCTTACCAAATGAATTGCATTGAATTGTACCTGTGATGATAGCTTGAATTCACAAAATAAGTGAGCCAGATCATTGTCAGTAAATGCTGTATCCCTCCTGAGCATAGATGTTCTTTATTTTCTGTATCATTTAAGCTCTTAGTCACTGATGTGACTCACAAGTTTACTAAGTTTGCCAATTATATTAATTTAAAATATTTTACAAATCTTTCTGAAAAACTTAAGGTCATCAGAGGGATCTGTAGTTTCTTAAGTTAATTGAACAGCTAATATAATCTGTTTTCCTATTGTTTGTTGCTTCTCTAGAGTAGGTCCAAATGAAAATAGACGGTGAGTCTTAGGAATGAAAGTCTGCAAAATATCTAAATAATATGTTACAATATTTGGAGTTATAAAATTTTGAATCAATAACCTTGATTTCTACTCCTCACATTTGAACTTGATCAGGATGGTCAGATCAACAACAGACAAAAATGGAAAAGAGTCCCAGTGTAGGCATCAGTAATTTTATCTAAGATTAGCAATAGAAATACATGTAAGTACAATTTTTCTAGAAGCCACATCACAAAAGTTAAAAGAAATAGCTGAAATTGATTTTGATAATACATTATTTAATACAAAATAGCAATATAAAAATATAATTTCATCTATAATACTAAAAATGGGTAATGAAGTTAATACTTACAGAGCTTTGTTGTTTTTATTTTTTCATAATGTCTCTTCAAATTCCAATGTCTTTTTTATACTTGGAGTATAAAAGCATCTCATTTTGAACTAACCACATTTCAAGTGCTCAGTAACTACTAGGACTGACTAGTGGCTACTATATTAGATGACATAACTTAGATACCTATCTGATTTTATTATTTATTTATTTATTTATTTATTTATTTATTTATTTATTTATTTATTTATTTATTTATTTATTTATTTATTTATTTATTTATTTATTTATTTATTTTTTCTGGTCCACATAGTGAGTAGTGCAGGAGCTTTTCAGGAATAACTCAGGCTTTTAAAATCCCTGTAGGGTTAATTTAGGAGAGCTGGTGGCTTTGATATACAAGTAAAAAAGTAATTGAAACTTGGGGTAACAAGTTTTCCCATAGAAGATAGTTAGGAATCATCTTTCTGATCAGCATTTTTTGATTCCTTGGGAAATGCTCAGTGATACCTCATACAAGTAAATATTTTCAAGTTATCTGTTGATTTTCTTCCCTGCTCACTCTACCCCCTGTGAAGTCATACTGTCTCAGTTTGCAAACCACAGACACATTACAGGCAGTTTTGTGGGAGTAGAGAATGTCTCCCTCCATTCTTCCTCTTGGAGGTTGAAGGCAATCTAGCCAGGCGCTGCCCAGAGCTGAGGCTGTCCGCCATCTGTGTAAGGAATTCGTAATCCCAGACAAAAGAAATTGGCAAAGTCTTCCCTCTGTCTGTTCTCCAGATCCTCAAGATAGCCATAAAACACCTGGACAAAATCAGCAGGTGATGGCAAGGGAAAGAGAATGATCAGTCACAGGCGTTGCTGGAGCCTTTGAACATTACTTATGGCCTGGACATTGCTGTCACCAGGCACAGTTTGATCTTGGGTAAGTTTTCTGGAAGAGCTTCATTCCCTGGCTCTGTGACAACAGAAGTAGATAACACTGAGGAGAGGGGAGAAGGGAGGGAAGCTGCAGCTTCCCTGCCTTAAGGTATAGCAGTTCCAGGTGGTGCTACTTCCATGTGTGTAAGAACATCCTACAGAAATAAGTCATCACCAGATGCAGGGAAAGTATGCTATTTAAAAGATCAGTGTTCTTACAGCAGGTCTGCTAGAAAAGGAAAAATATTTTCTCATTTACTTGTAATAAGTTACTGTTTGTTGTCAGAATGTACTTGATTGACTTTATTCATATGCTGTTTTTTACAAAATCTGCTTTTTGAACTAAAGCTAAGAGTTTACATTATATTAAACATAAGCTTTTGAAAATTCTTTCTTGCAAAGATGCTACATAGCCACACAATTTCATTCTAATGTGTCCTTAGGACTTCTGTGTACATATTGTTAAGGTAGGGTAAATATAACACTAAAATCCTAAAAAAGCCACCTAAATTTATCATTCCTCCATTCACACTTCATGTCATGTGACTTACTTTCAGATCTTTTGATGCTGTATCTCCACAGTTCAGTAGATTCTTAGACACATCTGAATTTTCTGTGATTATGATATGTTTGATCTGAATTATATGCTGGGGAGTCTGGTAGGGAAAGGACACTATAATAACAGCCCAGAAATCTGCCTATAAAAAATGGCACTTCTAACAGCAAAAGTGCTGAGCAAAGACCTTGAGCTGTTACCTCTTTATCATTATATGGTGGTATTTAGCTTTGTTTGCTGTTGTCAGTTTTAAGGGTCGTGTTTTAGCTATAGTCTTTATTTCCAATGAGAGTACTAAGCAAAGCAGAAGCTGTGCTGTTTAATTCAGAATTATCCTCTCTCTCGTTGGCTCTGTCTACAAATGTAACCCTTTTTCATATAAATGGCGTCAAGCTTCATTGAATTTAGCTCTGTCTTGTTAAGTACATTAATGCTGTGTTCTGTCATTCATTACATGAGAATTAGTTGTCTATTACAAAGTGGGGGTTTTTGTTTGCAGACTCATCTTCATGGGAAGAAGGCCTCACGTAGCTTAATTTCCTGACTGTACTGAATATTTGACTTGTTTGCGACTTGCACACCACCCAAAGCATCATTGCAAAATGCTAATTTAACCTTTGGGAGGCCCACATTATTTTAAGCAAAAAAAAATAATAAAATCAAAAAATCAAAACCCTATAAGAGAGGAGTACTTATCACCTTCCTTAGAAAAAAATCCCTTTTTCCTCTATGTATTCTGTCACTTATTTTAGTGATCTTACAATGTCCTTAGAGTGTGTTATAGAAAGTGTTAATATCTTAGTGCAGCAGTAATAATAATCCTTTTACTCAGGGTAATCATGTGCTAATCCGCTGGTAAGTCAAAAGTATTAGATCATTTGAAATTCATTGTGTCAGCTCAGTTGAAATAACTGGTATGGTGCTATAAACATTTAGAGAAAGGGAGTCTTTGAACCCAAATAATAATGTCAAATAGTTTGTTAGTGTTACATGCTCATGTTTAAGGGTTTTATAAGCTCAACCCATGGACAAGAGCATTTCAGTTTACATCGGTATGTAATATATTATTTTAACTGAAGGTTTATTTTTATTTTGTTATTTGGGGAAAGTTTCTTTTCCTCTGGCACTTATGCACTGAATTTTTATGTTACAGTTTCACTCTGCAATCACAGGGAGTTTGCTGTGCCCATCTTTTTTTTTCCTAAGAAAATTATTTTTATTTTTCTAAAGTATTTGTTAGTTTGAATTTACAGCTTGCTCCCCGTTTTGCTCTCCTAATCATGGATTAAGAGTCATAGTATACATGCTTATTTTTCATTGTTTAGATTAGGAAGTTTAATGTCCTGTTTTCCCCTCCTTATTTCTCATTTCCTTTGTATTTTTATAATTTCTTTGAATTATTCTCTTCCCCTTTCTCTTTCTGAACCCCCAGTTGTTAGCCTTTTATTTTAGGGATACTTTTGAATTTCTATTTCTAAAAATGTGGGAAATTTGTAATTCCAGTCAGAGTGTTGCCAGTTCAATAACTGGACACTCCTTGTGATGAATCATTCTCCTTTTGTCTTTCTTGAAAGTTAGATGACCTTGCAAGGAACAATTCTTTCCTGAGTACTTCAGGGGTATGCCTCTACCTTTATGAGACTAGTCTGCTGTTAACTCTAGAAAATTCTGTGTTGTAGCTTCAGAGAGCATCAGCTGAATTAATCTGATTTTGGAGACTGCCTGCCTTAAATCAAGGCTTCTGTAGCAGGGAAGATCCATCCTTTTCCCGTCTCTTCTTCTCACTCCTTCAGCCTCTTGATTTGAAATTTTGAAAAATTTGTAGACTCTCTAATCCTAAGGGCTTATTAAATTCTGTGAAATTCTATACCTCCTTTTTGGGATTACAGTTTATAGAACTTTCTTGCTGACTGCAATCTGTATATAAAAAAGAACCCTGAACATTATGTCAGATGCTTTGTCTCAAGGCTACGGTACCTTCTCCACAGAATTCCTCCTGCTTTGTCATCCTTTGAACAGACTTTAGATGCAAATATTCTTCTCAAAGCAAGCTTTCTCTATGCTATTGTAGAAAGAGCTGAAATCCTTGTACAACAACTCTAGAGCCTAAATTTAGCCAGAAAGAAGTTGTTAAGTGAAATTTGAGCGTTTTTAGGCATGCCCCAGCTCAGAAAATAAGTTGGCCAGATGGTCTGGTTTAAATCACGGAGATGTGGCCAACTAGTAGACCCCCAGTTATCTCAGAGGTCACATGGCAGGGAGGGGGTCAGTCATCACAGTCCCCAAGGCATTGGCTATATTGAGAATTCAGCACTGTACTGAGTATGGATGTTGGGATTATTGATAGGATTCCTGAAAGCAAGTCTATCTTATAAGAAGGATGCATATTTTAGAATAGGTAGCTAGCTGGGAAGCTGCTTTTGGGCACTATAAAATGACATTTACTTTAGCGATTTGCCCAGGCATGGTATTACTAGCATTGCTGGGAAAGGGCAGCATGGCACGGTGACAAAGAGCTTGCGCTCTGGAGCCAAGTTGCTGAGGCTTGAATCCTATTTCAACCGTTTGGACTAGCTATATGCTTATTGGATGAATTACTGAAATCTCTGTCCCAAGTTCCTTATCTTGAAAGGGAGACAATAACTATTTCGTTCATAGTTAAATAAATTATAAGGATTGAATGAATGCACATATAGTGCCTATAACAGTGCCTGAATGTATCATTTTCATAATCTTTTCTATGTTGCTTTTGCTTTGCTTTCTTTGGGGAATGTGCTCTTCTTCAAGCATGATGTAATTTGTAATAGAGTGATGTTTTTGGTTGTTTCTTAAAACCAAAATTATTAACTTCCAATCAACATCCCATTAAGAAGATATATCCGAGCCTCAGTTTTTGTTCAAAAGTAGGCAATTCTTTGTTTTTGTTTAATTTTTTTTAAAGGTTTAATTCATCCTCAAAATGTCCAAATGTCATACATTCTTTTCCAGGAACAGAATAAGTACCTCAGTTTGACTGCAATTTCAAGTGAACTTCAAGATAGACCATAAAACTTAAATTTATCAGTGATCCCACATTAATTTTCATAATCTCAAATTCACTGTATGGTTTTCTGAATAAGCATTACAGTTTCCTAGCACTGTGATTTAAGTCTTTCACAGTTACCTATTGTAATTCACATCAATGTTGTTCATATAATCTGTGGGAACTACTTATCTAGAGTCCTCAAAGATGTAATAGCTACACAAATGGCAGTGAAAGCAGAGTGATTCAAATTGGGGAGAAATGGGGGAGGCATGTGAAAAAGAATGTGAAACACTACCTTAATTTTTGTGCCAAGAAGGAGGCTATTTCACTATCGGTTTGGAGACTTTATAGATTGGTCATGGTTGCCAGATTTGCCAACTCATATGAAGTTATTTTGATAAAATGCAGTTGAACTGATCAGATTTTGTTTTAAATTCCACAGTATTTTGATTCTCCTTTCTCTACTGAGAAGCTAGGAGACTTTAGTCATTTCATCTCATTTGTCCCTTAGTTTCCTTATCTATAAAATGGAGACAATAATGGGACTTACCTTGCTTAGTCTTCTTGAAAATTAATTCTTATATGTAAAGTACCCCTATGAATAAAAAGTATTTAGTCCAGTGGTTGGCACTTAGCTTGAGAATGATACCTATGACTATGAGCTTTAGAAAGATATTAGACAGAATGGTTAATTTACTTACTATAGGGTACATGAGTTGTCTCTTCACTAATTGTGGCAATAATGACAGATTTGTATTGCACCCTCACTTGCAAGCATTCTCCTTATGCTCAAGAGCAAATGTTGCCTTTCTGGGGGTTCCAGAGTATATGCCTAAAGAGGTATTTTTGCTGGTGGGAAAATGTATTTTTCAGCTCCTTAAATTTAGTTCTTTTTTGGTTTTAGACTGAAATAAAAGGAAGAAAACTTCAGAAACTTTGTGTTTAAATATTGCTTGAAAACACTAGCCTTTCTTTTCTGTAACTTAGAGAGTTGTTGCATATCTGTATTGTATTAAAGTCATTTATGTTGGTTAGGGAGAGTTTTTATATTCTGGAAAGATTTCTAAGTTTTGACCAATGATCAAATACAAGCTATTTGTACTGAAAATTCCAAATATTTAAATCTCTTGCCGCCAATATTTTTGTAGTTTTCCTTGAAGTTTGTAGTAGTCAGATTTAACATGTTTGGGGTTTTTAATCATAAGCATTATGATTAATATATATATAAGCATTATGATATATATATATATCCTATATATATATAGGCCATGTTGTAATTTCAATTGACCCTAAGTCAATGAGGTTTGATTCTGGGAGCCCATGAACCGGAAATTTGATTTGTTTTCATTATCCTTGCCTTCTTTGGGGACGGTTTTCCATAAAGTACTTTTCTTCCTTTTGTGACTGCTGTTTGAGTCAAATGACACATGATGTCATTTGGGCAATTTAAAATACACAGGCTGTCTGGGACCTGAGACAACTAAAAAAAATTTGCAATCCTTCATGATGTGTCCACATGACAAGCATGGTTGGTCAGTTGGTCACCATTCTGTCTTGCTTGACCAGGGAACTGTCATTTGTAGCTGTCCTAGTTACTAAGACTGTTCCAGGAGTCTAGAGGAACCGCAACTACCTGGAAATCTAGAAACCTTCCCCTTTTCATATTCCCGTTTTAACTTCAGTAAAAGATGTCAGGGATACTGCTTGAGTGGAACTCATGGCATTAAGAAACAGAAGTGACCAAGGATCTCCTTTTCCCAGAAAAGAGCTGTTTTGTTAAATACCTTTTTCTGTGGAGCTTGAAGAAATATAGTGGAATGCTGCATACCCTGCAGACCCCTCTGATTTCTGAGTAACCTGTGGCATTTGGATTGCTATTCTTTTTAATTTTCTTTTTCTCTTAAACTTAAGAGTCACTCATGGACTTTTTGGGGGCTTACTTTTAATACTGCAGACTTTTCCTGGCATACATATTTCAGGATAAGCTTCATGGCTGAGGGTTTGTAGGTTTTGAATTATTTCTTTAATATAATACCTCCCTCCTCACACCCCACCTCTTCACCACCCTGCTTGTCATGCATTTCAAAATTGGAAAAAGTATGCTGGATATATTCTTACTTAAAACTGATACAATAGATTATGGCTTTCTTAATTATATTATTCATTTATTTAGAAATTCTCAATGTTCACTGTGGTTCACAAATTTAACATAAAATTTGGTGACTAACATTTACTTTCGTCCAGCTTATTTTTCATACTACCTTTATAACTGTATGTTTCTAGAAGTTTTCTCTTCCGTAACTCCCATGTTCCTTGAACAAGCCCTTGCCATCTTGCAGCCATTGGCATTACTCATTTCATCTACTTGGGTGATCTCTTCCCATCCTGGCTTGTTGAATTCAGGTAAATGGCTTTTTCATAAGGGCCTTGGGCTGGAGGGTTATGCCAAGGAAAGCAAGACCAAGGAAAGCAAGCTGACCTTGAGGACCTTATATCCATCTTCCACATCACCTCCTCTACTAAGCCTTTCTCATTACCTCACAAGGAGTATTCTCTCTCCTCTGAACCCTAAAGCATTTTATTTATATCTCTCTTGTCACATTGATGACATTCTACTTTATAGTACAGTTATTTGTGGTCAGGTTTATCTTCCTACTAAGTTGTAAATTCCTCCAGGACATGTTTATGTTTGCAAGTCAAGGTTTAGAGGTCTGCTTTCCACATAGTAGGTGCTTGGTAAATATTTAGTGAAACAATGGAACCACCAAAAAGAAATTCTTACATAGATTTGGTGAGTTTTTGTTGTGTTTTTATGGTTTGAACTTGCTCAAACTAGTAAGTCCAAACTTAATAATCTTCAAATCCTAATCTACTCTTAGGGAAGGGAAAAGAAATACAAATGCTTAGTTCTCTAGATTTGATATGAGAAAGGTGACTGGAGAAGGGGTGGGGGTGGGAGACTGTTTAATGTGTACAGTGTTACATCATGAGGCAGATACTTAATTTCAGGAAACAGCCTAATGAATATGAACACTTGGAAAATTAGTTGCCCATTCCATTAATTGTTTATTTGTGAATGAAAGGGACTAGTCAGACTGGACGATTGCTTGGTTTATGGAAATTGGTATTCTAAACTATCTCCAGATGTGGGGAGAAAGAACGATGTTCACATTTTATTGCATATAACACTTTGCACAATTCACAATTTGAGCTTGGATTTTTTTTCTTTGCTTCTGTTTTCTAGCACTTCATTTTATTTTAGTGTTAGATCCCTGTTCTCTTTTTCACCTCCTGCAAATTAACTATTAAAATAATTAAAAGGGGACATTTAGTAGCGTGTTTTTATTGAAATTCTATGGTCTAGAGGAAAGGAACTAGGTTATTAGTATAGAGAAATAGTTTTTCTTGCTTAAGCTATAATTTCTTTGGGAGCTGTTTATACACTACATTTATATGTGTAAGATTTTGATGACTAGATTCTTAGTGAAGCTAAATCTGTCTATTTCTTTACTCTGCAGGTAGAACATTTTGAAATAATTGCCATTATTTAAGAGAATTCGGTAAAATATTGAGCAAAACTTGGAAGATATGACTGTATGATGCTGCTTTTACAATGTATTTACTGACTAAATGCTCACAAACTGTAGAGTTCCTGCCTTAACAGAATATGAACTCAGTATTTTTCTGCATTGTTGAAAATTTTCAGTCTTTATACAGGATTTAAATAGTAATCCTGGCACCAGTTAGTTGTGTTATTTCTCATCTGTCCTGCAACAAGTACCCCAAAACCCTTTCTCAGAAGCTGCAGGAACCTGGATTTTTGTAAGCTAGCCAGTCAAAAATAACAGCAGATTGGTGTCCAGAGTTGGACTTTTAAGTATCACTTAAAAATGACATTTGTGCCACAGTTCACTTTAGTTTTATCTAGATAATTCTAAACATTAGGAAAATGTTCTGTTCCCATAGAAAATTTTCTGTTCCCATAGAAAACACTATTCAATGAATCTTTCTCTTCATCTGCAGGTTATAGAGGAAACTCTGGCTAGTCCCTTTAGTGACTAATTTAAAGTATCTGGCAAGATGATTGATAGTGCCTTTCCTTTGTGTTATGACAAATATATTTCGGCTGTAGTTTATTAATGTAATTCAGCACAACCACAGGCATATTGTACACATTAGAGCATAGAATTAAAACCATTTTTGCACATCACAGTCTTCCTTCAGTTGTACTTTTTTTTTTTTTTTAACAAAGATCTGGATAATTGCTTCAACAAATGAACTGCTGTGTTCAGTCTGTTTCTATAATTTCATAAATTGTTTTCATGCTAAAACCAAGCAAGCTTTCACTGAGTTAATATAAAGAACCACAGTGTAATTACAGGAGCTGTATTATTAAAAAGTATGACAGAAATGGAAGCCTAACTGACAGCTACTTTCTCCTTTTCCTATCACAACAAATTAAATATCTCTTTTAAGTGCCAGCAAGAATCATTTATACATACATTATCTTGAAAATGGGTAGATGCTGTGACTAATTATTTTAAGTATATGTGTGGTATGCCCTGGGGAAGATGCCTTGTGCTGGTGGCCTTCTTTCTACACATTGGCAAGGGAAGGTGAGGATCAGAATAGTTCACTTTTAAAAGCAGATAAGAAACTTTCATTGATCCCATTTAAATTCTGTTCAGTAAACTACTCAAAAGGTACCTGCCTCTCTTTAAGTTCATAGACCCCATATAAAATAAGTATCTTTTTCTCATAGTACTCTTACTGCTTCAATCTCTTATCTATAGTCTTTTTCTTCTTATACGTAAATTGTTGGGAACCTCAGATTCCTTCTGGGGATATTTAGGAAAAATTGTTACTCATTGGCCATTCTTTTCAGGTTGTAGTGAATCTAATTATAGTCGTGCATCTGGCAGGCATGAAAACCATTAGTCGAGCAAAGAGGACTCCCAAATGCCACTCCATGAGTGTAATTTAAAATGCTTCAGTTTCAGCATATCCTTCAGTTGCTTTACTAGGTATGTTCCCTTGTTCTGTAATCCTTCTGGTGTGGTTACATCATGTGCTGAATCCTTTGCCACTCTCTCCCCAGCCCTCCCCCTTATCTCACCATCACACTGAGTGATATCTATATTAATTTGGTGGGCCTTTCCTATAGAGTTGATGGGGACAGACATGGTGTTTACCCATAATATGCAGGAGCTACCAATGACTTGGAATTTATTAAGGGATAAGGTAGAAGTGACTCACCTTCTTAAGAGTTTATGAACCTTTGATGGAAGAAAACTAAAGCTACCACCCAGTTGAAAGCAGAGAACAATAAGAACAAAATAAACTTAAATCTGTGTTTTCTGACTCTAAATTCAGATAAGACTGAGGACAGTAAGAGACAGGTGTCCTGAGAAAGCTGAAAAGGTTGACTAAGAAGGAAGGTCAAAAAGGGAATTTAAGACTTAGTGGGGAGATGGAGGAAAAGAGAGAATACCGGCTGTACTTTCTGCGAGTCACACAGCAACGAATAGAAATTTACCTTTGGAATTTCCTGATAACAGTTCCCTAGCCCTGGTGCCTGAGCTACCTGCAACACACAGGAAAAACATAAGATTCAGGTTCAGTGTTATTCTTAGCACGATTTGTGAATTATTTTCTCTGTCTTCATATATAGCTTTTTGTGTCTTGAAGCATTTTGAGCTTATTTTTTTTGCTTATTTTCTCCTTCTGGGTCCCACTTCACTTCTTACAGAAACTACTCTTTCTCCTGAAGGACGGGTGAAGGATAACTTCTCTGTGTATTGTAGCACCCTATGTTTATTCCCACTCTAAACTGCTTATTTACCTGGCAGGTTATTTATTTATTTTTTTTTTACTTGAGATAGGTCTTGCTATTTTTTTTGCCTGTGGAACCACAGGCTCACGTTGCCTGGGGTACCACAGACTCAAACAATCCCCAGCCTTAGCTTCCCAGGTAGCTGGGATTAGGCGCGTGCCACCATGCCCAGCTATTTTTTTGGAACTAGGTCTTGCTATGTTGCCCCGAGCGGGACTCGAACCGCAATCCCTGGCCCCTGCTGTGGCTTCCTAGGCTGCCGCTTACAGGCATGCGCCACCATGCCCAGCCCTGGCAGGTTAAGTTTCTGAGGATACTGTTTGTCTTTACCTGCAGTTCTTGGCACAAAGCATATATTCATAAAGTATTTGTTGGACTAAAAATTTTTATTTCTGAGAGTTCTACTCTGAAAACTCTTAGGGCAGCTAAGAAGTGACTCTGAAGGGTCCTCTGAGTGCTGTTTTCTCCGCCCTGTCCTGATCTGAGTTTGACTGGCCTTGTGCTTCAGCCTTTCTTCCCAGTCGCCTGTCTTGAACATCTTCCTGCAATAGGACTGAGCACCAGTGAACCAAATGGAAATCCCAAGGTCTTGTTTCTATCAAGGAGATTAAATTTAGGTTGGAGAGGTTTGTTATTTATTTAGAAACCATAAATATATAGTAAGAACATAAGTATATAAGGTGAATATTGGAAGGTATGTATTATTTTTATCAGAATTAGGTGTTTCAAGTACTTGTGTAACTTTAGGATTAAATGCTCATAGTAATGGTTTATACTGACCCTTTACTATGTACCTGGCACTATGCAAGGCTCTTTAATCACACATTCTCTAATGTATAAAACTCTGTAAAATGTAATAATATTCTGTTTTGTAAATGAAAATTTGGGGATTATGAGTTTGATTACTCGTGCAAGGCCACACAATAAGTAGGGAGTAGTACCCTTAAGGAATCTTTCTCTGTTTTGGAGAATATTGGATAATGGTAGATATCATTTAATGCAGGCTTTCTATCTTTTCTTGTTACCTTCCCCTGGTATGATTTAGTTGCCTCACGTTTCTTGAAGTTTTGCTCAACCATAAACAGTGCTTTGTACATACTACTTGCAAAGTGGTCACCCATTCAACACAGGATATTTGGAAATCAGGGTGTAAATAATGGTAGTAAGACTAAGCTAGGGTCCCAGGAACCTTGTAGCTGACTAAAAACTGCTTACATGCTAACCTTTCAAAGGACCAAATTTCTTTTCCTTGTTATGTTTTTTTTAAGCATCAATTTTTGTTAATTTATAAATTAGATCACTAGAGCCTGAAATTAGAATATTATGGGGCTTCCGTCTGAAAATTTTAACTGCCTGGAAAGTGTAGGGAAATTTCACCTTTCATTTCAAGACTCTTAAAAAGCAACTCATATGATAATGAAAACATCTACATATAACATATGTGAGCATACTATGCTATGTTCAAGAAGAATGACTGGTTTCTCTGTTTATTATCTATAACCAGATTATTAAGGTAGAATATCTAAAAGCACTCTTCTTTTTTTTATTGGCTTTGTTTTTTGGCCATCTAGATAGACTCAAGAAAATCATAATATTGTTTATTCACCCCTTAGGTGTAACCTTGGGAAAATTAGGTAACATGCCCTATGTTAATACCAGAACCACTTACAAAATTGAAATGGTTGTGACTAAGCTTACAGATGTATGGACTTGGTTTTGTGTTCTTTTAATTGTTACTTCACTTCATTAGATACCACTTCCTTTCCTTGACATTCCATTATTATTGTTTCCATCAATCCTTGTTTTCTTTTTTGTCCCCTTTCTCTTAGATTGCACATGACTTTTTATCAAAGGCAATATCATTTTTAGAAGTTGCATATCTATGTATTTCTCTAATCATCCACAATCTATTAGGCTGATCTTTTTTCTTTATTATTCTTATTACTTTAAAAGTAAATCTCTTTAAATGTATTTTTTCACTTTTCTTCAACTGTCTCTGCACATTTTTGCATTTACTCTTCTAAAGACACTGCTCTTTAAGGAATTACTTCTCTTAATGAGGACCCAAACTTGCTCATCTCTGAGGTGTAAGTTATTTCTTCATTCTGTGAGTGGTCTTCTAAAGGGCTGGTTTTAAAAAAGAAAGTTCTTAAAACATTGAACTAACACCTCATTAAATTAAGCATATGAATGTCCGTTCTCAGTATAACAATGCTATGTTTCATGGTTCCAGTCTCCACTGACTCGATGACACATAACCATTTTGTATTTTCTAAATCTCCCACTTTCACTTTTTCTGGCTAGAGGAAAAACTTAGTTTTGGAAAATTTCGAATGTTAAATAAATAATTAAAAACAAATGTGTCACACTTGTTACTTCACAGTAGGCATGAGGCATAAATAAAGACTTCAAAACTTTGTGCGCTAAGCCTGGTGGTTTAAAACCTGAACAGGAACTAGATAGGCAGGACGTTAGTCCTGTCTTGGCCTTCGGAAAGTTAAGTATTATCTCTGTGCTTTGGTTTCTTACCTATAACGTAAAGATGAAGGTAGGCAGTGTGATACCTCTTAATAGAGCAACTTTCAGGACTAAATGATTTTTTCTGTACAAGTTTTTAGAATAATGCTGGGTAAATTATAAGCACATAAAAAGTTCCTATAACTTATATGATATGTTGTGTAAACAAGGATATGTTCCTAGAAACACTCTATATTGAAGTAGAGCATTTCCTGTCTTCATTTTCATTTTAATCCTGTATTGAAATAGCTTTGTTCAGTATATTTTAAGGAAAGCAATCCCACTTTTGTGTTGATTTTTAAGATGATGCCTTGTTCTTAGACCTGTAAGAGAGGACATTATATGAAGTCTATTAGAAGAGGTATGACTGTTTGAGAAAAAACAGTTGGCTGCGGTGGTGCACGGCTTTAATACCAAGCCTAGGATGGGAGGCTGAGACTGGGAATTGCTTGAATCTGCGGGTTCAAGGCCCACCTAGGGCAATATAGCAAGACCTAGTCTTAAAAAATAGCTGTACATGGTGGAGCGCACCTGTAATTCCAGCTACCTGGGAGGCTGAGGCTGGGGATTGCTTGAGTCCATGCTACCATGGGCAACAAGAGTCTGCGATTCTCCAGGCAACATAGCGAGACCTAGCCTCAAAAAAAGAAAAAGAAAGAAAAGAAAATACACACTTCATAATTCAAGGTTTGGGGATTTTGGGGTGGGGGAGAGGTAATGGGAATCTTCTTAGTTTAACTAAAACAAACATAAAAACAGACCAATATCCAGAAGTATTTTTTGTTTTATAAAGTTTATTTTTTTGTAGTAAAATCCACATAACATAAAATTCACCATTTAAAATGTATAAATCAGTGGCTTTTAGTAGAGCACAACATACAGCGGTCACTAGTATCCTATAAGATCTTTTTAATTGAAAAGAATTTATATGTAAAGAAAGTTTTGTGCACTTTATTTTGAATTCAAATTATGTCATGCAGCTTTTAAAAAGTAAGCAAAGTAGCTGTATACTTCTTTCACAAAATTAGAAAGTGTTGAAATGTAATGAATATTAATGAAGTTTTGCTTTTCCTCTATAATTTTTTTAAAGCTGTCCATGTGCATATCCTTTTACATAGAGAAGGAAAAGATGTTCCAATTAAAAGTCTCTAATATCTGCTTTATAATAAATTATATTTCCATTGAACAAGCAGAAAAATTGTTAGTGATTTGAAAGTTGTAAACTAATTTGGACAGTATAAGAAAAGAACATCTTGTCAACATGCAAATCATGTAAAACTCAAGAAGATCTTTAATATCATTTAAATAGAAGATTTTACTTAGTTTACAAATTCACGCAAAGTGTAGAGTTTGTCTTTATAGTTTTTATACTTTTTTTGAGCAAGGAAAAATACTGACAATGTATATGAAATTCTGAACATGTTAATAATCAGGGCAGAGAAGAGTTTTCCATAATAGAGTAGAATTAGGGCATCTAATTTGTAAGAGGACACTTGGAAGAAAGATTAAAAAACCCTACTACAAAAAATTTACATTTCTCAAGGCATTAATGTAATCAGCTAAGAATATAAGTAGAAACACTAATCACTGATCTGAGATATTGGCTATGAAGTTCACCCAAAATTAAAATATTGCTGATAAAGCTCAGATTCTTGAAGATATCATTGTATTTCTAAGCTCCTTTATCCATTTGGTTCTGACTGAACTAAAAAGTATATTGGACCAGACAGAATATCTCCTGATTGAATTACATCTAAGTTACATAGATTATTTTATTGCTTGTTGCTGATAAATAATGTTGATGTACACAGGTGTTTAATGTTTTCAAGTGACATTCTTTAAAGAGTGATTTTGTATATAGGCAGAAATGTGTGATGGGGGAGGCGGATCAGTTACAAAATATGCTAATAATCTAGCAAATATTTACATCCAGTAGCATTTGATAAATTTCTTTGCCTTAAAATTTGCATTTAAAAGAATATGAACATCATTTAGATTATAATTGATCATAAGTTTTCTTGTACACTGTGTCCTCAGTTAAGTATCTCCTTAAGCTTCTTGGAGACTGTGACTTTAAGGGAAATCATGTGTAAGGAAAGCTAGCTGGTCCTCAAATAAGGGTTTTTCATTCAGTTTCAGGCTTGATTGTTTTTTCTGTTATCGATGTTATACTAAAACAGTGAATAAAACTTTGAGAACATTAGCATTTTATCTGATGCTGAGTGAAAGCAAAAATTCTTAGTACTATAACAACCTGTACAAAAAGATAATAAAACTGGATTGGAACCCCAGACCTGAATTTGTAGCAAAGTTGTGAACATTGCTGTTTGCCTTATCTGACACCACGCTTTCCCAGAATAAAGAGTGGGATCACTTTTGCTTGTTGACAGATTTAATAAATCTAACACTAGTTTGATGATTGGAAGTATAACAGATAACCATTAGCATCTTTTCAAAACAGAGACCACTACTCCAGAACAATATTTCACTAGTGAAATTTCTTGTTTTTGGTGATTCCCCAAAGTTTTAATGGAAGACTCCTAAAATTCTCTAAATTCACACAGTGAAGACAGTGCTCAGTTTCTAAGTTATTCAGCTCATCATTTTATTAGGTAATATATCCCATGACATTTTGGGGGAATGAGGACCAACACAGAGGAGAGAAGCAGATGAAATGAGGACTAGGCAGCATTCAATGATAAAAATCCACCTTCCTGGATGCAGTTAATACAGAAATGTAAAAATGTTCCCATCTGTCTAAGCCATCAGTTTCTGATATAGTCCCTGGAGGAAGTGCCTGAAAAGTCATTTCCACCTAATGGATTATTAGGTTGCCTCTGTACAGTAAGTTGGTGGTTGCAGCCCACTTCCTCTAAGACAAAGGGCCATCTCTTAAAACCCCATCACACTGACACTAATTGGCATTGCTGTTGGCCTCGAGCTGTGAAAGCAGGCCTGCATGGCTACAGTGGGGTGCACTGCTGGGGAGTGTGTTTCTGAGGGGAGGACTTCTCCAATGTTGCTAGTGGGTACATATATTTTGATTTTCCTTTCCTGATTTCTGTTCATGCACTTTACATCATCTTAATCATTGTTATTTGACTTGGGGGAAGAATTCATTGACAGTCCCTTTGCTGAGTGCCATGCTATTGAAGCATATCCCACCTTTCATAATGTCAGGGTTTCCAAATACTGTCCTGTAACCTCTATTAAATCAGTAACATTACTAGAAGTAAAATATAGAGAATATATAGGACATTCTTTGTTTCATATTTTTATGCATCAGTAAACTAACATTTTTTGTTAAAACAAAAGCCAGAAGAGGGCATATCAGTCTTTGAAAAATCAGTTTGGGAGCCATTTGGCCCAATTCACTTACAATTACCATAAATTAGGAGAAAAACTTGCTTTGTATTCAAAAGGGTCTAGAGCGAAGGATTTAGTTGCTGTAGTGGATTTATAATGACAAAAACATATGAAAACAGATTAGCACTTGTCCTCAGAAATGTTTAAGTGTGTCAAAACTTGATTGCTGTATATGGTTTCCATACTCTATTATGTGTAAGGGAGAGAACTGAGGAGGCAAGAGGAACATTATTGAGCACTTATATTGGAGGGACTGTGTTGGGCACTTGCTATTCATTACCTTTTATAATGTACAGACATTATCTATCTTCCATTTATAGAAAAGTGTGACTGCAGCTATTGCCAGTGTAGGCAAACTATGCCTTCTTAAATGCACATTGAAAAATTGGTGAGTGGTGACAGTCTGGAGAGAATTACTAAGGGAATTGATTAGTCCTATTAATCATTCATGTGCCTTCCCTGCATCCATTTAAAACAAATAGCCATTTAGGTAGCCAGGCCTGGCCCTTTCTAGCTTCCACTTTCCCTTTCCATCAGTTTAGACTGAAGAGTATATAGTGAAATCTTGCATCAACAGTTGGCTTGAACCACAGCTCCCTATGACAGACTCTGTTTTCTAACACTGGAGAAGTTCATGAGATTCCCCGGCAAAGTGCTTACTACATCCCTCATAATCTCAAGGGACGTGAAATAATTGGGATTTCCCTTCACCCCTGTAGCCCTTTAAACAGAGCACTTTTTGGCATTTGTGTCCATTTGTTTTGTTTCTAGCACAGGTCCATGCCTCCGTAGGCACCAAAATAATGTTTGCAAAAGGGCTGAGACAAGGGTGAGGACATTGAGATGACAATTTGAAGAGTACTCCCTCTTGGGTTGTGCTAGTATACATGAGAATTTGTTAATTTCCGAGTGTGGTCTGGGCAGAAGTACCTCAGTGGGGTGCCACTGGTGGCGCTGGCATCTACTTGTTCTCTTATATTTAATACATACAGGTTCTGCTTTCCTTTTTTTAAATACAAAAAGGAAGACTTTAGCCCATAGCAAAAGATGGTGAGATTGTGCTAAGAAACTTTGTTTTCTCAGCACATTCATAGATTGCACCTTCAGTGTAACGACCCTCCTTGCTCCATCTAACGTGCCTGAGTATTAAAACATGCACCAGCCCTGTTCAATGTGATCCCAAATTACAGCAAGAAGCAGTTTCCTTTTGGAGACATTATTTGCACATGGTTTACATTTCTCACCATGTTTTTTGCTGTGTTCTGATTCTCAGATGAGAAGGTAACATACCTGACACCTGTGTGCAGTGAGCACTGAGTCAAGTTATTAACTCAGGATAATAGCCTCACACTTTAGTAACTGATAACAGAACTACCACAAAGTGGTAGTGTTTCCATCCTTAACTTTTTAAAGTTAAACAGGATTAATATGGGAGAAAAATTGTGTATGTAAATGAATTGGCACAGAATCTAAAATATTTTCATGGAGGTAAATATCAAAAATGGTATTTGGGCACTAGAATATGGCCAGAGAGGCTTTTTGTCTTAAAAATGTGTTAGTCTCTGATTAAGAGTTTAAAAGCTGAGTTCATAGACCAGTAGTCTAAAAGAAAATAATACTGTACAAATACACAGCCACTTAATTCTATCACTCCTACTTTACTTATATCTGACGCATACCATCTGGCAGTTAATGCCTCCATATTAACTTGAACACAGGTAATATATTTTACAATTAAAATAATAGCCTCCCATTTACTGAATATGAATAAACATAAAATATTAAAACGTGTTATCTGCTAACTCTGTGGATATTCCAATTATGTTGCAGTGAAATCACATTGAATTGTACTTTCCTGAGCTATTTATGGCTCACCAAATGGGGACATACTAATTATCCAGATAGTGTGTAAAACTAGTGTGGTACTTTGCAGAAATTCAGCTTTTGCTGTTTTGGTTCTGTTTTGGACATAGATAACCCAGTTTCATAAATAGCAGTTTCTGTGGCCTGTGGTCATCGATTTGGGGTCCCTCCTGAAATATTTAAATAAGTAATTAAATATTTAAATAAGTAATTTAAATAAGAAATATTTAAATAAGTAATGACTAGTAGTATAGCTTTCTTATACTTTAAAATTCTTAGTGTAGTAACTGATAAGTGCACTAAATTTTATTATTGCTAGTATCTTCTTTTATTAATCTTTGTCAACTGCCAAAACTAGTTTTTGTGTAGTTGATCACACAATCATCAAACAATACATTGTTCTGTGTGAACACCATTGCTCATGTTAAAATGGTGGACAACATATGAACATATGAAAATATCCTCTAAATCATTAGAGAAAATTTCAGTGCATGAAAGTGTTAAGCATAGCTTAATATAGATAATGTCTGTTTTTCTTACCTATTTACTGATGTTCTAAAATGGTCTGACCATTTCATTCCTTTTTAGAGAAGGAAAGCTGATAGGGAGGATTTCATCAGCCTATGCAGGGAGTTCACATTGACTCCCTCAATCTACTTTAGACCTTTACTGAAAGACAAATTGAAGGATGCATTCATTGAAGAAGGTGTTAGAAGGGGTGTGTGTACGTTCATTCACAGTCATCACTGTTTTTGTATTATGGGACTCAGAATATTAAATTTCTACTTTTTTTTAAACCCAAGAAAGGTGTACATAATTGTAGCTTGAGTTATGATTTAACCCTTCAAATTGCTTGACTATTAAACTCATCCCTGATAATTACATTCAATTACATTCAAAATTCAGCTAACAGGGCACAAAAGTGTGTTTGTTTGTTTCATAGTTCCTAACACTCTTTGGAGTAATAAACCTAGCAAAGAATAAAAGTGAATGTTATGTCTCATAGATCACATTTTAATGGCACTATTAATTGTGTTTATTTAGTGGGTATAGATTTCATAGAGGCTAAAGTTTCGAAGTCTAGTTCTAGTAACTTATTCATTTAATGTCATAATTTATTTGATATTTTAGTTATGCTTCGACCAGAGAAGAACAGAAGCAACTGCAAAAACTTATTTTAAGGAAATACTGTGCATTTTCTCTCCCTCCCACACATCCTCTGTATTAGTCATACACATGTATGTACATATAGCTGTATTAATATATACACTATGTATAATGGTGTTTGACTTTTTAAAAGATAGGAAGTGTTTTCACATTGTCTCCAGACAGAAGCACTAAGTGTTGCCTGTGAATTTGTTCTTTGACTGTGACAGAACACAATCCTTGCTCTTTTGAACTATTATTTTAGTTTCAGACACAGTTAAATAATTAATTTTAGTTTCAGACAGTTAAATAAATCTCTTTGGGAGAGATGATAGTGAAGAAAGTAGTTTTCTGTAATGACCAAAAGACCTAGTAACAAGAATGTTACCAGTATTACCCAGTAAAAGGCCTCAGTATATATCCTTAGAGTAAGGTACTTTTTCCTTGTCTATAATGTTTCCTATCTATAATAGTGATTGATTTCTTCCATGGCCAGATCTATTGAGAACATTTTCCTTCTATCACTCTCATCTGAAATCGGATGACCAGGAAACTATTTCTATACAGCATCTTGTATTTTTGATAGTGTATACTATATATTTGATGTGAATTTTGTTTCCTTTTTCAGATATATTCCTGGTTCTGTCATTCACTGATCCTCAGTCACAGATAAACATTTTAGCAACTCATTTAATTTTTTAAAACATGTATAAAGTGTTATAAATGTTATATTCACTTAGCAGCTTTCTCTGCCATCATTATTTCCCTCAGTATGCCAATACTTAGAACTAAGAGTTTAATGTAAATTATATATTGATAGCATCTTAGCACTCTCTCAGATACCAATTTCTTAGAAAGTTGCTACAGAACCAAAACTTTGACAGATAAATGTAAGCTGCCTGGCAAGAAATATGAGTAGTAAAACAGATTTTACTCATTTCTGTCAAATATCTGTACTACCATTGTTAATCTTACAGTATGTGGTTCTTAATCTCTGCAGGTATATACATAGGATTTTTTTGTCAAGGGATACATCTGCATAGACTGAGACAAATTAGTGGTTTGGAGTCATTAAGTATGTAATGATGCCACTCTATTGAATCTCAAATAAAGATTCAGATTCCTGCAACTTGGGGGCACAAAAATAGGAAAGTCAGGCATGAATGAAGGAACATTTCTTGATGTGATACCTAAGTTATGATATTCAAAATCTCACTGACTTTGTACAAAAAGGAGTAGATTTGTTCTGTACACTAGGATTCCAGGGAAATGACATAAAAACACATGCTGATAAAGCTTGTGCCTTTTGGTGTGTAAAGCAAATAACTAAATATATGTCTGTATGTCCATATACAGAGTTAAGGATAGTTTACCATGAAATAATGCATTCCTTTAGAATTGCTATAGATTTTCATAATTTTTAAAACATTCCTATTGTAACCTACATCAAAAGGGCAGCCAGGGTTTTGTGTGTCTGACTATACTTATGCATTATAAAAAAGTGAGTCTACTGTAATTACCAGTTTGCAGAGCGAATTCCTGCAGGGTTTGTACTCTCCCCATTAGTAAAAGAGATAAGTTGAAATGTATTAAAATTTCACTGTACAACTGGGAGTTTTTGTTCACAGTAAATGTGTTAATGTTTCTTCATTGCTTGACTGTTTGTGTTTAAATTTAGGCAGTGTGCCCAACAGGGACAAAATTATAGGATAAAGCTATGTATAAAAGAAAATCCTTGAGAGTGCACCAATAAGGCTCCTTTTAAAAATAAGCAGTTACATATTATAGTACATGGCCATAGCCACAGAGAAAAGTTTTATCTGTCTATTTCAGAATTATTGGAATTTTTCTTTCCCTTGTGTAAAAGTTAAGAGGACCAGAGTTTATGTCAATAGCTAATATACTTTGATGTAAAAACATCTGTTACTCTATTCAGTGTTACTCCTGTAAAAAGAAAAAGAAAATATTCATTCTTGTTGTCCTTATGATGAAGAGAGGCTAATAGCATTTTGAGAGAGAGGCTGTAGATCATGTTTTCTTCCCTAGTAAAGGAATTCTTTCTTGTTAAGAATTCTAATTACAGCCTGTTACATTTTTTGGACCATTTTTCTCTGCTTTTCTTCCTTGCCATAAACTTGGTAAATATAATTATTCATGTAGATAGGCTTACATTTAAAAAAAATTAATCTGCAACCACTATCAGCTAATGTGAATATGTAATGAAATTCACAAATACAGGATAAAGGCTTCTACTTCTCTGCAGTCTACAGTATGCAGAAGTTCCAGTTATCTGTGAATACTGACTGTGTAAGCGTAAACCACTAAAGACACTCACCCTCTTCTTTCTTTCTTAACTATTGAAAACATATTGTGGTTTTTTTTTTTTTTTTTCAGTTTGCCTTCTGTAATTTCTTTTGTCTACTTTTCCATATATGGTGATGAAAGTTTGCCAATATCCTTAGATGGGCCTCAATCTCACCACAAGCCTCACAGACTGGACCTTAGTACACACCTTGCAAAGAAGCAAAATTACATACAAATCTTTGTTTTTAAATGTTGCTATCCTAGAAAGTATTTTGTGATCTACTTAGTGTATGTAGGTATGCAGGGATGTATCAGAGGGAGAGAGGGAGAGAATGAATGTCTCTATGTCTGTGCTTCATTTATTTGGGCACATACATACATTCAAGCATGTCTAGGAAAATGTACAGAGCCTCTTGAATATTTCCTATTGTACATTACCTTTCTGTGATAAAATCCCCCCCCCCCCTTAAAATAGGCTTGGGGGAAAAAGAGAGAGAGAGAGGTTAATTTTAACTTCCTCCTCTATACTGTTCTTTAAAAAGTAAAATTTTAACTGATAGACCTTGAAGGCCTTCAGAGCTATTACTTTCTTTTGGTTAATTCATAGAAAGGTACCATATGAAAATTGGATTTTTGATCTGATGGAGTGATTCTTGAGTTCTTATGAACCATTTATAGTCTATCAAGTAAATCCTTCTTAGTTCACGGATTATTGACCCAGTGGACCATATTAGCTGCTTCGAAGCTGTTATAGCCCATTATGTTGATTCAGCTGACACACATGTGAACCCAGTCCACATGCCCGAGATGACATTAACACTGTTCTGGAAGAACTCCCTTTTTTTCCACAAGAGTTTCTATTTATTTCTTAATTTTTAAGAGTTCAGAGTTCCTGGCGGCTGCTGCATGGATCTCTCCATTTGCTCAGTAATGCTGAAGCATTATGTTAGCAGCTGTATGTTCCTGGCCATCTTTATCATTATACACCTCTCTTTGTCTTTTAAACCAAATAATCTTCAAAAGAAAAAAGAGAATAATGTTTTTTCAACACCCTAGGGCACATTTTACCCTCAGATACTTAGAAATTTGTGGGATTTCTCTGCGCACCCGAATGTTGCCTTTTGAATTTGAGAAAACCATCTTTAAGGAAAAAAATGATAACATTGCATTTGTGTTTTTAAAAAATGTATTACCTGAGAGGTTTCACTGAAAAATTTTAGGACTCTAGCCAGTGGTAGTATCAAGATGTGCTTTATTGATTTATATGAAGCTGTAATGATGCCAGTTCATGTCTTAGTACAGATCTCAGGAGACCTTGTGACCCAACATAAATAACGTAGACAAGGGCATAAGACTGTTCATCATATCATTATTATTATTTGCAAGAGGTATGATTCCTGAGGTGATACCTGCTTTCAGCACAGCATATTCTCTTCATAATCACACATAATTATGATGCACAATTGTAACCACAATGGAGTGAGTAAATGTTGAGATGTGCTACTAATGGACAATCCCAAGATATATAGAAGTTAAGATGATGTAAAATAAATTGAGTGTTCTTGGGAATATCTTGTTTCAGTTATGTTTTTATTTATTTTGGCTTCACATTTTAGCACATTTTTACTTCACATTTCATAAAGTAACCCTTTAAAAAGCCCCAGAGGAAGCTGTTCTAAGTGGCCGTACTTATCTGAAATGGACCACTCTTTTTATAAATTTTAACTGCTTACTTAGCAGTTTCCTTACCTTTCCAAGTTGTTTAAGCTTTCACCAATACCTCTGTCTTCATGTGTACTTGCCCCCCACATCTTCTATTCCGTCTTAAACTCCTGTTCGAACTGCAGAAATACCTGAGGAAATCTCACTGTGCAGGGAAAGTAACAGAGGGGATTATTCAGCTCCCTGTTTCTTATACACAGGCAAAATGGACAAAAGCCCTGGATTACTAGCTATGGCCATTTAAGGACATCTCAGGACCTTATTGTCTACTGTTTGAAAAATCTCTAATTTCAGGAATTTTGAAGATTAAATAGGAGAATGTATTTGCAGCATTATCTAAGCTTCATAGCACTGTACAAATGTGGCATATTACCCGTTTCAGCTGGTTTGTTTAGGCTACCGCATTTGGCCTGGGTAGTTGGAGTTGTCACTAGAAACGATTTGTTCTAAAATGCAACACTTGTCTCCATTGTTGCTTCGTGGAGGTATATTCTTTTCACCATTCCAGAGAAGAGTAAATTTAGTTAAAAGGTCACCTACCTTACTGATAAATGGATTGATTACTATACTTTGGCATTTGAAATAGTGTAGCTGGCTCCTTTTCTGGAGAGTAAAAATTTATAGGGACTCTTTGCTCTCTGGGAAGAAGAGGCATCATTGACTAGGAGGATGTCTTATATTTGGCAAAACTTAAAACAAGGCTTGGGTTACTCTGCTAAGCCACAGAAGTATGGAATCATCATGAAATTGTTCTTCCCAGCGTTGAAGCTGCTTCTGAAATACCAGAACTTAGGGTTTATCTGGTCTCTTTGCCTAATGAGAGTTTCTTTGTAAAGTGCTTAAAGGTTTATAAGTCTTCTTGCATTTTATTGTAAATCTCTTCCTTATTAATGTCTTTCCCCATCATCTTATATTAGTAATTGTTTTCATGAATGCCATAGAGAAATGTAATCACATTACCACCTTTCAAATTGCATTAGTGAAAATGAATAAAATGTATATCAATGGAATACAAAATTGCTGATTCAACATTAAGGTAAAATGAGTATGCTTAGCATTCATATGCTCTCAAGAGGTACTTTGGCTTCTTATATAAAATTATATATTCTGGTTAAAAATAGGTGGAATTTAGTTGAAATGTGGTTATTTTTACAGTGAAGTAACCCTTACTTTCATTATATGATAGGTATATTCATGGAAAGAATATTTCCTTTCTAGTTATGTTATCACAGCTGCCTGAGTAGTCTGCGAAATTGATAAATATAGACAATAAGTGGAATATGTTAATTGTTAACTGTTAGGTAAGAAAATAAAATGTTTCTGCCCAAATTGAAATGACATTTCATATCCTATTTCTCTAATATTACTAATTGCCTAACAAAATAGCTTGTATTACCATAGGCCTAATTTAATTGGAGGAAAAAAAAAAACACATCACGCCAAAGCCTGCAGATGCTTTGATGCCATAGAAGCATGGGTATTTTCTTTATATAATTGGCTATATCCTGCTGTTGATTTTTGCCCTGAACTCCTAAATTATTTAAATGGGGTCTTCCTCATGTCGATTGATAGTAGGTTGTGGTCATAAGGTAATGACTACAGATGCACATTGGATCCATGTCTGTGAAAATTTATGTGCCTTTTTGTATGTCCCTTTCTCCCTTTTTGTATTTATATATTCACACATAGTCATAGAAATATTCACACTCATGTATAAACATCTACTCAGAAGTTTATGGTTTCCCTTATTTTTCCCCTCCCCCTGTACAAAATTCATTTCTTGACTTCGTTGAAGTAAATTTTTCATCACAGTAAATTAAGGAATAAATTTTTTTGTTAGTATACATGACAGAATTCACTGTAACACTATTGACAATTTTTGACAAAATATCTAAGGGTTGTTTTTTTTTTTTTTTTTTTTGTATCTTGATACTCTTATGCTGAACCTTGTAACTGAGAGCCTTCCCCTTTTCTATCCCCCCCACACATAATTTGTTGACAAATGATAGAAAAATGTCATGAATTTAAGTAAATAGTTACTTAGTTTTAAAATGGTTATGTTAGATTTAATATTTTCAAACTAGAAGGGGTTTTCAATTGTAAGCTACAGTAAAATTATTTCTTTCCATTTGCCTTCCTCTTGTATGATTATTTGTATATTGAAGACCTACTGAGTTTTAAAAAAAAAGGATATTATGCTCTGTTATCTAAGAATTAACTGATTTAACAACACTACAAAAATTAGGTAATGGTGAGTTCTGCTCTTCTCCCTTTTAAACCGTTTTAGGGGAGATATAGTTCACATAATATTCAAATATTCATTTAAAGTATACAATTCAATGTATTTTTAGTCATTTTTGGAATTTTTCATCACCCCAGAAAGAAACCACTAGCTACTTTATATTGTCTTTGAAGATGTCTGTGTTCTGAACATTTCATATGAATAGACTCATATGGTCTTCTGTGACTTATTTCCTTTAGTATTTTCAAGATTCAGATATATCGTAGCATGCATGTTAAGTTTGTTCTTCTGGCCAAATAATCTACTAGTGGGATTATACCAGATTTTATTTTTCTGTTTCTTCATTTAAAATGTTCATTCATTCATGCTGTTCATTCAAAATGAAGTTTGAAGTCCCCTGCTTTTAACAGTAATGTTGTTCAAAAGACCTCCTTTCTCCCAGTCACTCACTTACAATTATTATGGATGTGTTTATTGTGAAGATGATATATTTCTCTGGCCAGTAATTTTATTCCCATGGTGCTTAAAGTTTAACCATATGTGGGTTGCCCAGCCTTTCATCATAGTCCACAGTGGACCCCGGTAGTCAATCTGACTGACCATGTGTTTTCTAATCTCCTAAGTCACAAGATCTAAATGTTGAAAGGACACCAAGAAATTTCAAAGTATAATAAAATGATCCTTATTGTCCATTCCTCTCTCTTCACATGACGTAAAAAACCACAAATTTCAAAGAACCTTTTATAGAAGGATTAATTAATGTTTTGATTTCTAATATTTTGATTATCTTACCACCAAATATATACTTTTGCTATTATTTCCTATTGTATGAAGTTTTGAATAGATTTTGTTGCACAGGCAGAATAGCTATTGTTTCTCATTTGCTCTTCTTGCTAGTGAGCAGTGACAGTTACATTGCAATTCAATACTCTTGAGGGCCCTTAACTTTCACAATATGCTTTATAATCACTGATACCATCACTTCATGTGAAATCTGTAAATGTTCCCATTCAAACTCAGAATTACATCTCTTTCTATAAACAGAAAACTACCACCCACCTTAATAAAAGTACAGGTATATATCTCTAGTCAAAGTTAGAGAAGGCCTTTTTTTGATTTTAAAACTTTTTGGTAAGATAAAATTGTGTTTCAGTTAGTGCTCTCATTCTAGCCAACCCACATGTTTTCCTTTCGTTTTAACACCTAGTTGCCAAACCCTATAGAAAAAAAAAAAGAAAGAAAAAAAAGTGATTGTATCTTCATTTCCATCATATGCGTTCTTAACAAGTGAAAGTAAATTGTCTAGTTTATATTGGTAAAAAGCAAGCTTAGAAGTTGTCCACTAAGCAAAAAAAAAAAAAAAAATCTTATTTCCTAGTTCAATCATCAACATTATCATGTGAATTCTTTAAGATTCTTGTCACATACTAGACTGACTGTCTTGGATTTTTATAAGTAAAATGTGTAAATGTGTGTGCAAGTCCTCTCCATATATCTTTTTGGTCATGTAAATGAGCACAAGTGCAATCTCTTCAACCATAGTGTTGGGTAGCTTTACTTTGTAATTACTACAATGTATTCTGTGATAATCTTAGAACAATTAGCTTCCAGATTCATTATATATAGTTTTCTGTTTTAGGTTTTCATTTATTTTTTTAAGATAGAAGTCTTTGAAAGACAATTTTTCTGTCCAGTCAAAAGAGTCATTTCACCTTTGACACCTTGTGTACCTTTTCTACTGGGGTTTTTGTGTGTGTTTGGAGATAACATATGTAGTAATGAATTAATAAGCTTTAAATATAACATGGGCTATATTATGTCTTCTTGGAGGCATGGTCACTTTTGCATATTAATATTTGCATGTGATTTCAAACTAGAAAATTCATTTACTAAGGAATTTGCTCTTGTTAAAAGCAAAAAGATGAACCCTATCACTGATAATCATTATAACCAGTTAAGTCATATACATAGATTGTACTACCTAAGTATATATAGAAACGAGGAAGACAGAACGAAGATTTTACTAAGATCAGTTATAGTGATAACAGAATTTATTTTTTCAAAAAGATTTGGATGTAATAGTCAAATATGAAAGTGTTACTTGAGCCATGGTTAAACAGTTTTGCTGAATTGATTTGCTTTATGTATTTTTGATAAACTTTTGAATACAGATGTTTATAATGTATGATTTTTCACTTTAGATTTATTTCCTTTTGCTAAGGATAATGACAAAAAAATGATCACTATTGGAAATTAATAATTGAAAATTCATCCTGTCATTCAGTACCTCTGTTAGCACCCATATAAATATTTTTAGGTCCTAACATTAAAATAGAATCAGTTATGCTACGAATTATGTGACACTGTTAAATGTCAATGTGTACATTCACTAATTTATTCATTTAAGATTAAATATGTGTTAAACATTCTACGAAGTGTTGGAAAAACTTAGTACATTGGAAAGAATCATGAGGGAAAAATAATTCAAATATAATTTGTGAGAAATTTCTTGAGGTCATAAACAGTTTTCATTTACTAAGCTTTTGCTATGGCACAGTGGTACATGCTTTATTTTCATTGTCATTTAAATTTTTTGCTGTGATGTTTTACAGATGAGAAGGACTTAGAATCATGTATTTGATGACTTGCCAGTATACATTGTAAGCCCAGCATTTGTATTGCCCTGTCCTTAATGGAGTTTAAATTCTAGAGGGGAAGAAGAACGATGATAATAAAATGATAACACAGATGTATAACATTTAGAGGGAAAGAGTTACAATTATTTATTTTTAAGTGCACTTATAGAGAAATATATTCACAACTGTGTTAAGTTTCATGACAGAAAAGTTCTTTGTCAAGTAGGAGACTAATGGGGAACTTGCCTTATCAGGAGCTGAGGGCAGCTGCCTGGGGAATAAGAGTAAAATGTGAGTTGAAATCTTGTAGGAGCAAGAGTTACAATACACACTAGGACTTCTGCTTCTAACTGTGAATGGGATTACAATTTAAGATTTCTAATCAGGTGGGATGGATGCTCACACAGATTTGAGTCTGATTCCTATAATTTATTGTTGACTGACGTGAGGCAAGCTACTTAATCATCTCTATCAATTTCCTTGTTTGTGAAGAAAAGTTAATAATAGTCTAACCTCTTGGCATTTTCTGAGAGTTAAAAGATGATGTTTGTAAAATATTTAGCAGAATATCAGGAAAATGACAAATAGCCAACAAATCCAACTGATATTAGTAATAATAGGTATCTGCTTGTGTTTATAAGTAAATCCTACATGTATTAGAAGAAAAGGCAGGATTCAAAAAGAAGAGATGGTCCTTCTCAAACATGTTTTATAGACTTCCTCCTGTTCTTAGGGTCTGTCCTCTAGACCTGCTAACTCTGACTGTCAAGTCCTAGAACATAGGACTCTGCCATCTGTTTCCTACCATTAACACAGAACTTGGCTCTACAGTGATAGTTTTTGCAGAGTGATGAGGTTTAAAGCTGTAGAGGGCTATGAAATTGCCAAATTAAGGAATGAAGTGCTGACCATGGGAAACACCTGTATTTATTTACATTGGAGAGGGTGAGAAGGCTGCCAGAAGCCCTGGGATAGTTGGTCTCTAAAGCCAAGAATGAAGAAGCTCCTCAAGTTGCATCGAGTTCTGAGATGACAGAAAGACTACAAAAAAGGACCTATTGTGAGGAAAATATTTCTCTTCAAGAAAGTAGTTTCAGGAACATGTGAGACAGAATCCAAATTGTAAATTTCAAGTGTAGTTGATGGTTAGGAGGTGTAGCAGATGCAAGGATATTGATTTCAAGAAATCCATGGAACAGGTAAGCAGAAAGAATAAATTACAAGCTTAAGAAAAATCACTGTTATTGGGAACACTGATTGTGTCGGAACTGAGGGAAGAGTTACCAGCTGGGGTCCTGAAAGAATGGAGGGCTTGATACACCTCCACCTCCCACTCCCTGTTCATCAGATTAACTGCTTTTCTCTTGGTTTCCCTTTTCTGCCATTTCATGATCATCTCTGAATTTTCATTATTTCAGAGTGCCCAGTAGTGAGTGGAAGGCACTCTTACTTACTTTGGTTTATGGGCTCACAAAAAAGTGAAAGCTTGTCCATTTTCACTGTTCCAGCTGTCTCCTTGTAAAGCATGTACATTTTTGAGGCTTAACTGGCTTTGATAGTTTTATTGTAATTTTTTTTTAAAGTGTGGGTGAGTTGGCTAGTGATCACATTGGTTCTATTTTGTTGTGAATAAATAGAATGTCAAAGTTTTATGCCATTTCAAACATGTTATTTGGAATAAAACTTCCTTTGAAGCCACACTAGTCTCTTGTTCAAAATATTTATTTAGACCATATTGTTTAAAAAATATATATATATATATATTCCCTTAAGGAACAAATGTATTCTATGTCAGTCTGAGTTTAAAACAAATAGACCCTCTGGAATTCATAGAAATGCAAAGTGGATATTGCAGTGTTTTAAGTGTTTATATACAAAAGAAGTTGAGGTGTCCCAATGTTTGTATGTTTAGATATAAAAAAATATAATTCACAAAAAAGAATGATGATCTGAAAAGTTTTGTCTCCAAATGTACATTATGTTGAAGGTATTCAAGAACAGAAAATACTTGAATCATTAACTATTTGAGAGTAAGTGAATGAATGATTTAGCTAATGAATAAACATGCATAAAAAAGCAAATCTCTTAATTGTTCTGATCCTGAATGTAGTTTTAACTAAAGTTAATTAGTATACTTTAAACATGATACAAAATTAAACTTACATAAAATAGTCAAATGCTATCAAATTAAAGATTTAAAATATGTTCATCTTTTGTGACAGTTTAACATACAATCCTTAAAGGACTTTGTTGATCACTTCTTAATTTTGGTAAAGCAGGGGTGATTATTAATAGTATTTATGAAAATGCTCATCACACTTCTGTTTATATAAATATTTTAATGCTAATGTGACTGCAATATCTGAATATATAATTGGATAGTTTGTAAAATTCCTTGTTTTGAGCTCAAAACTGTTGTTTTGGATTTTTTTGATCATGTGCAACCATATTATGAGTTCATTAACTAAAGAAAACATTGTTTAAAGAAATTATTTACAACCTGTGGTGTTTGAATGTATTGCTCAGTGTCAGTAAACTTAAAAGTAAATAAGAAATTGTGGGTAAAATGTCCCCCTTCATAACTGCTTTTTGTATGTGTGTGTTTGCGTGCAAGCCGCGTGTGTGCGTGTTTGTAAAATCCTTGATAAGTCAGCATTTTCTTTGGTGTTTTTATTTCTTATTACTACTTTCTCAAGTCGCATGCAGCAGAGTTTTATAAACTATCAATATGAAATCAGACTGTTTACATTGTAAGAGGCACTCTGAAATATAAGGCAGGTTATACAATTGAGTATTTCCCTAATGGTTATAGAGGAACAAATTTAGGAGAGAAATGAAGAAGAAAGTTTACATGAGAATAAAGTTCTGATATTGAGAACTCCAACATCAGAAACCAAATTGGGACCTGTTGATTTAATGTTTATTAATGAAAGAGACATATTTTAAACTTGCCTGATCCAAAGCATAGGGAAAAAGTGAAAGTCCATTCAGTCTTACTCTGTGTAAATGGAATTTGACCCAACTATGTTAACATTATCTAAAATACTGTCTGTTACAAGTATGGTACAGATGAAACGGTTGACATAAAAATCTAAATGGTTCCCGGAATAAGAGCATGTGTAGCTATGTAAGTTAGGGTAACTTTCAGGCATACAATTACAGTTTCAGGTAGCCCCATACCTCTCCTCTCACCCCAGCTCCCAAATCAGTTATCTCTGACCACATCTAAAGCTATAGAGAGATCTTTTCCTGGCAGTTGAGGTAGTTACAGTGGATTGTTAATCTGTGAATGGTTGGACAAAATCCCTTCTGTCTTCAGAATTTTCCATGCAAATTAGAACTAAATGTATGAGATAAATTTATTAACTGTAGTTTAGGAGCGTAGGTCAGCTTTGACATAATGCTTAGGCATTGGTTTTTGTCATAAAAAGTTACACTTCATTTATGCTAATTTTCTATGGATTCACTTTCTAATATAAACTGGTGAGATGATTTTTCAAAATCCTTGTAAAGTGAAAACTCTAGAGTGTATTTTTTCAGTTATTTAAGGTACATTTAGATTGTTCTAGATACAAAATGTTCATGACTTTACTGTATCTGATCCGAGCCCCATCCACCCACCCACCCTTCCTTCCTTCCTTCCTTCCTTCCTTCCTTCCTTCCTTCCTTCCTTCCTTCCTTCCTTCCTTCCTTCCTTCCTTCCTTCCTTCCTTCCTTCCTCCCTCCCTCCCTCCCTCCCTCTCCTCCCTCATCCCTCCATCCCTCCAGTTGTTACATCACCATTAAAATAAAAGGAGAGTGTTTATGGACTCCTCAGATATAACTGGAATGGAATCAGAATATCAGAGGGAAAAACAAGGAATTGATAAATAATTTTAGAAGTGTGCTGGGCCAATGGGAGTGTTTTTCATAATATTTCTTAATCATTAACAAAACATTTAAGTGAAACTCAGCAGGAGAAAGTAATATTCTAATAATTATATTTGTAAGTCATTTACTTTCACAAGCATTTCACTTGAACATTATTGTATTAGAGTGTATATTTTTTTGTGTTAGTGCCAGGTGGAATCACTTAAATGAGATGTATAGTTAAAGGCATTTTTTTTTCTTTTTTGAATCCCTGAGTATTTTAAGTTCAGAAGCATCTTGCAAAATATTCTGTCTGTTGTTCTCATTCTCTATTTGTAATTTAAAGATTATGTATGAATGGTACCTTTTTATTGGTGAATAAGCTTTGTTTTCTTACATTGCGTGGTAAGAAATTTTGATGTTAGCAAAATTTACTTCTAAAACTTCATTCTCTACCAACATAAAGATTTATGAATAGAAATGGATGTTATTCATTAAGATGGTGAAAAAATATAGTACTTTGAACAAATGTTAATCCTCTTTTCTCACCTTTATTTTTCAGGCCATCCGCTGCACACTGGTGAACTGCACGTGTGAGTGTTTTCAGCCAGGGAAGATTAATCTGAGGACTTGCGATCAGTGTAAACATGGCTGGGTGGCACATGGTGAGGAAATTCTGGACTTTCTCCCTGTTCTTGTTATGTTCGTGCAAATGTGCCTATTTTTTTAGAGTGATCACTGGTCTGGAGAAGAGAGGGGTCAGCTGTGCTCCTAGTGTTCTCATTTAGCCCACAACTCTGAAATAGCATATTTTCTGCTCCAAGGAGTAAAGTAAGGCAAGCAGCTCTCAACAAGAGGACAGACTGTTTATAGTACAGTTGGACCATGGGATTCTGACTGAACATAGCAGCCAGTAAGCACCAGGTCTCATGAAAACTCAAACATACCACAGTTGACCTCTCAGGGAATCTGACAGATCCTCTTTGCTTGAGGAGAATTCCATGACTGCTCACCCTTGTCATATGCATTAGGGTTGAGTTTACCCTCCACATGTTAAAATTCTGTGTGGGTATAAGGTGGGTAAAAGCGTGAATGGAAACATTATTTGGCTGGTATCTGAAAAATTAACCTGTGTCTGCCCCCTTTCAGTCTGTGTTATGAGTGGAGGAGTGGCCAGAGTTGGTCAAGTGTGAACTCTGTAGTGGGTGTTGGGGGTGAAAGGGACCCATGTCAAGGCAGGAAGTTTTGTGGCTTTTGCCAGATGCACAGAGAGCTGTTGCTTCATTTGTCATGATTGAACATTTCAAACCTTCTTATATTTGGTTTGGTGTCTTTACATTTAGGTAAAAGGAGACTTGAAAATGAGCAGAGCTATTTGCTTCATGTCCTAACTGTAGAATTTTAAACGAATAGGTAATGTTTATAAAAGAAATTCTGGCTTGAGTGTTTTTTTTTGTTTGTTTGTTTTTTGACAATCTGGGATATTGGCTCTTAAGTGGACATATTCTTCATTCCCAAGAAGTGCCAAATATCCAGTAAGCTGTATTTTTATAAATGTCTTATTTTTCTAGCAACATCTGAGGTAACAACTCAAGGCCATGTTTTGAAATGCTTTTAATTTATCATACACCTTGCTTGTTAGGCATGTATGTCAGCATTCTGGAGACATTTCATCCATGCTTCTGTGAGGGGGAGAAAGAGGTTCATGTAGCATGCTCTAGAAGGAGTACACCTGGCAGATATAGCCAGGGTCCTTCAGTAGTACCCTTAGAATGAAACTCTTTTCCTGCCTTGCTAGCAAGTCCAAATCTGTGACCACCCTCAGTTTAGTTTCAAACAGATGAGCTGTAAACTTTGCAACCTATGTATATAACTGTATTTCATAACTTCTTCCTTTATTGGTTTGCTAAGGCAGCCAACAATGAAATACCACAGACTAGATGACTTAAACATCAAAAATTCATTTTTTGTACTTTTGGAGAAGTTAAAATGAGGGTATATTCAAGGTTGGTATCATCCTGAGAACTTCTCTTCTTAGCTTGCAGTAATTTCCAGTATAGTTACATACTTAATTACCAAGTATAAAACTTCAACATAGAAATTGGGCTAAGGGGAGACACACTTCAGTCCTTAATACTTCCTAAAATCCTCCTTTCTCTGAATGCTGAATAAGTATTGGCTCTGCTAGATACAGGTCCAGAGCCCACCAAGCCCACCAGGAATCATGGATATACAATATGGGGTCAAATCACAGCTCTGCAGCCTCAGTGGCCTGTAACTGAAATCTGTGCATCTCCATTTTCTTATCTACAATACAGATTTAATAATACCTATTTTGCAGGGTTATTATGAGAATTAAAGATAAAAATCAATGAACCTGTTAAAATAAGTAATACATGTTAAAAGTAACAATCTGGACAATGGTGAACAGTAAAGGGGGTCAATCTTTAAACAAAGGACTTTTCAATTATTCATGCTCTTATTTTTTTCAAAAACCATGTTGTGTTACCTTCATCTATCTAAGGTAGTTTTGTTAGAATAAAAGTTTACTGTGTCACCAGTTTGTTTTCTTTATCCAACTTCCATGTGCATATTACATTAGTGGTGGAATGGAAGGAAAAAACAATATTTCTTCCTTCTGGAAAAACATAAATCATTCCTGGCCAATGGTTGTTTCTAGGACTTTCTGAAGGATGTGATTTTTCACCTAACTTAAATAAGGCATTTGTTACATCAGACTGCTTTTCCTACTGTTATTAAAAGTTTTATCTTTCTAGAGTATTAATTTTTGCTTTCTTAGAACTAACTTTCCTTCACCACCAGTTCCAACTTGGCCTCACTATTTCCTCACTAAAGGAACAAATCTATATACAACTCAAAATAGGTACACACAGATCAAGTCATTCTTCCCCCATTCATTAGGGTGGTAGGCAAGACGGTGAAAGCTTCTAACATTTTTGTTGTCAGTAAGATATAATCATCCATACTTTCTGCCCATAGTATTTCAACTAATTATTTCAAGGAAACCCTTAAACCATATCTCCATTTATATCTGCTTAGAAGTGAAATACAGAAGTACAATATTGTATATTTAGGACAAAGAATAAGGGTCTACATTTTTGTGTGTGATGATTTTTTTGTTTATTGGTGAACATGGATAGGACAGTAAAAGTTTCCCAAGATACTACCAACATATGTCTCATAGAATTCTTTTGTTGTAGCACTGAGCACACTCTACATGTTACTGTAGTGTATAATGTTTTTAAAGGCTTTTAGCATTTGAAGAAAATAGCCAAATGCTAAAATAAGGTGTTCTCTACAAAAAAGGAAATTTTATAAGTTTATTGGTCTCTTTTCAATATGTCTTTCTATATCACCTTATTAAAAGGGTTTTTAGTTACTTTATAATATGTACACCTTTCATGGTCTTTACATGCCATATATGTAGATATACACACTTAGTATATTTCCATTCACTTTATTGCCTTACAGATACCTTCTCAAACCTGTTTGAATTGATATTAGCTACTAAACAAAAATCTTGAGAAAGATGTTTTAAAAATCTAAAGAGAAATAGATTTTTAATTCATCATGTTTTAACACCTGGACTTTGAAATTACTCTTTGGATGTTATTCACAATTACTTCCTTGAAATTTTTAGTAGTATTGAGTTAATAGGGGATGGGAAAGGGAGAGCTAGACTGTTTCTTGAACACCAGTAATAAATTTTAGGTCTTTCACTTTTACAATAGAAATTGTTACATTACAGAATTTAAATTGATCTAAAACAAGTCTACTTGGTATAGACTGTTCATAATATAATGTCTAATAACTTCATGTGCTGGAAATAGCCCAGTGTTTTACATTACTACCACTATCCACCTATTCACCTGTTCATCTAGCTGTCTGTTGGTCAGTCTCCTCGGTCTGTTTTTTTTTTTTTTCACTTGCCTAAAATAACCAGTGAGTCACAAAAAATTTTTCTACAAGTTTTGTTTCTGGCTCAAAGTGTCAAATTAGATATTAGGATGAACTGGAGAGTAGTGATAGTTTATTTAATGGTGACATAAATATTTTCAGTTATTAAAAATTCACTTAAATTTTGATCCCTCCCAGCATACAGGAAAAAAAAATTTACCATTTGCATCTTGAAGCTTTAGCCAAAGACTATATAGTAGCAAAAATGAGCAAAATGCTACTTGTATATACCCAGTGTTGGATGTAGGTAGAGGGGTAGGAGTAGAGTCTCTTTACTCATTATTCTGTTTTGAGGAATCATTGCTATTGGGGGGGAATAAAAGCTAACGGCATGATTATAAAGGTTGGGAGCTATTGCGTGAAACCATTCTTATTATAATTTGCAAATTAATTTTAATGTCCATAGTGTAAACTATTTCTAAACCATTAAATTAACGACTAAAATTTTTTGATGGAAACTATATTCTAGATGACTTTAGGACATACTTCATGATAATCCAAGGTAGCTGGCAAATTTTTTTTTTTTCCTACACTAGGGTATATTGGACTTGAGTTTTTGATAAAAGAGGGTAGATTTTCGAAAGGTAATTTATTTAGATCTTTGCCTTTACTAGATCAGTAAATTTACTTATGATTTAGCCCATTTGTTAAAGATACCTTAAAAAAATTCCCATGGTTTCTTAGTATATTTAGTAAGCATCTAACAAGGATATGCATCTTGATGAATAAAAAATATGTTCATAGTGTAATGAACCCCACAGTAACTTTTACAGTACAAATTCTTTTCTTTTTTTTTTTAACCAATATCTGCTTTATTATTTTTTTTACATCATTTCAGTCCCTGGGGGTCACCCAACACCATCACCTCCCCTCCCTGCCCGCTCCACCTGGTCCCCTCTCTCCCCTTGTGTGGTTTCATTTGGTTGACCATATATTAGTGAAACCATTTGGTTTCTGTCCCTTTCTATCTGGCTCGTTTCTGCTAGAATGATTTCTTCTAGGTACATTCAGGTGTCTATAAATTCATCAAATTTGTCATTTTTAATTGATGAGTAATACTCCATTGTGTAAATATACCACATCTTTTTCATCCACTCATCTGTTCTGGGGCATTTGGGTTGTTTCCATGTTCTTGCAATTATAAATAGTGCTGCAATAAACATCCGAGGACAGGTGTCCTTTTTTTACCCACATTGAGGTCTCCTTTGGGTAGATTCCCAGAAGTGCGACTGCCGGGTCAAATGGTAATTCCATTTTCATGAGTTTGAGGGTCCTCCATACTGCTTTCCATAGTGGCTGGACGAGTTTACATTCCTACCAGCAGTGTAGGAGTGTTCCTTTCTCTCCACATCCACGCCAGCACTTGTTGTTGCCTGTTTTTTTTATGTGGGCCATTCTTACTGGTGTAAAGTGGTATCTCATTGTGGTTTTGATTTGCATTTCTCTGATTGCTAGTGATATTGAGCAATTTTTCATGTGCCAGCTGGCCATTTGTATTTCCTCTTTGGAGAAGTGTCTTTTTAGTTCTTCTCCCCATTTTTTGATTGGGCATCTTGTTTTGTTTTTGTTTAGTTGTGTGAGTTCCTTGTAGATCTGAGTTATTAATCCCTTATCACTCTTGTGAAGGGCGAAATTTTTTTCCCATTTAGTTGGGCTTTTTTTAGTTTTTTCTGTTGTCTCTTTTGTAGTACAGAAGCTTTTTAGTTTGATGAAGTCCCATCTGTTTGTTTTCCTTTAATTTTTTGCCTTCTGCAGATGATTCCAGGAAGGGGTTTCTGAATTGTATTTCATGGAGTGTTTTGCCCAAGCTTTCCTCTATGTATGTTACGGTTTCAGGTTTGATACCTAAGTCTTTTATCCATTTTGAATTAATTTTTGTACATGGTGTGAGGGCGATATCTTGGTCCAAATTATTTTCTTTATAGAATACTTTGACTTTAAACCAAAGGGATGTACCATTCCAACATGCTGCGTGAGTGCTGGAATTTTCATTTTTTTCCCAGCAATCTGAATTAAACTAGCATTATTCTCTTTGGCTGAGGCCTGCCTTGACAATGCTTAATGCATTGGAGTTCTTAAGACCTTATCTCTGTTGTATCCTATAAATGTGATTTCTCTTTACTATTTGCGGTTAATTCAAGGAAGACAGTCCCATAGCTGGTTCTTGTATCTGAATTGTTCAGACTTCTGAAATGTAAATGGCTTGGCCTGCATCATCAATGAATAGATATTTATTAAGTATACATCATATGCAAAGTACCTTGTCAGGTTTCCTTCACTACTTTATTTCTATACCACAGGAAATGATGAGTAGTATAAAGTTAATTTAATACCATATACCAGCTTTATGGCTTAATGTACTATAAGACTTGACACTGAGATAATGCATTAACTTCAGACCTTCCTTTTTTGTAATTCACTGGAAATATTTTTTTTTCCTCCTTTTCCCCTCAGCATCACTGAATCTGAATTCTTAGCTCTGATATATCTGATCAGAGTAGTGGTAGTTATATTCTCATCCAAATTGAAAATGTAAGACTTCTCATTAAGCAATGGATTTTATTTTATTTTTTAACAAAAATCAGTTACCATGGAAATTTAACTGAGTAGCCTATATTTTTATTTGATAAATCTGGCAAGTATATACCTAAGAGAAAATTCTAGTTCGATTTAATTCCGTATAATTAGGCCCTAAATTATACATTTAGAATCACAATATTTCAGTATTGTGTTCACAAATTCCTCAAATTTGATGCCAGCCTATACTTTTTAAGGACGTAAATAGGGCAAATCAAAACCAGTAATTTTTCATTTTTCTCCTTGAAAGGTCACATTTCAATTATTTGTCCTAGCCTCTATTCTTCCTGTGAGTTGTCTAAACATCTGTGAGAGTAGTTTATCCCCACTTAACTCTGCAATATTCTCTGTGACTTGAGTCCAAAACTCAGTATTACTAAAGTAGCGGTAATCTTTCCTTCCCTATCTGCTGTCTTCCTGTCCTCTCCTCTTCCTACCCAGATAGAAGTCTTCTATCACAAGCAATAAAGCATGAGATTTCAATGACATCATGCTCATTCAACAGCAGTTATTTTATGATAATTTATACATTTGTCAAGACTGAGGGGGCGTGAATTTAAACCAAATTTCCTCTGACAGCAGAAGGTAATATTCCCAGATGTTAAAATACAAAAGATGTGTTGACCTTCTATTTACTAGTGTCCAGCTTATTCCAACAGTGAGTTTTGTTTCAGAGTAAAATTGTTGCAGGGGTTTCCTTAGGATTTGGTGAAAACACAAGAAAGTTACAAACTTGATCCTGCAGCATGGGAAAGTAAATGCACACTTCTCAGTGGCAAAGTGAAAACTTGATCTTTTGGGAAGATGTAGGTGGTCAACACAGGGCTAGGCTTAGAAACATGTGGATGAAAGCACCAGAAGTGCTCCTCCCTTGAAGTGCTGGCTTGAGAAATATGGGAACTAATGCTTTTTAGAAGATGTAGCTCTTCCAGACTGTGATACTGAAATTCCACATTCCTACCTCTAAGTTTTCTTTCAGTTAAGGAAAGTAGCTTTTAGTTGCCTCCTACCTCTGGTGAGGCAGCTGGGACCTGGTCTCTATGAACTAAGTCCTTGAACGTTTGTTTCTCCATTTATTTTGATTTTTGAGAGCAAAAACAAGGCCATTTTCCTGCCTGGCATAGCAGCCTTTTTTTGCTTGACCTGAGGGCATGGTGCCCTCTTCTGCTTCCCTCCCTAACTCCCTGATCACTGCAGATAAACTTTAAAGGGAGGACATCATCACAGATGTAAAGGTTTGGTGCTTTGATTAATGGCTTTAACTATATTCTTTTTGTGTCCCTGAGCTGCTTGCTTTGATTTGTTTCTCAGTCTTCCCACTTTTGGGTGGTGCTTTGAACTCCCTACAACTTCTTTTTTATCACAGCACAAGTGCCTCCCATCAGAGTCCGGAGCTCCCTGCCTGTTAGCTCCTTGGGTTTGTTTTCTTTTATTCCCTGACTGACCTTTGTTCAAATGGAACAAGGTAAGTCTGGTAAATTCTAGTCTCTAAAGAGTATGCACATATATCATGCCAGTTCACTGCTATGGAATTTCTAGGAAAGGTCTGGAGGTTTGATGCACACAGAGCTGAACTCCAGAATATGAAGAAACTTCAGGAATGCAAATGGGAGACAGTACAGAAAAGTAAGTAAGAGTGCAGTCCTGTGATGGTTCCCATCCTGATTCTACCACCCACTATCAGTAGAACCTTAGCCAAATTGCATAATCTCTGTTTCCTCATCTGGAAAATTGATAATGACAGCACCTAGCTTTTCTTTCTGGGATTAAATGTGATAACCCACTTAATAAAGGTTAGTTGTTAATACTAAACTCTTTCAGAAGTAAAAATTTAGCTTTGAGTTTAACACAGACATTTCAGCACAATTTAGTGGTTGGAAGTTAGCTGTGGCTTGGATGATAGTAAAATCCCACCCTAAACTTTAGTTAGTAAACTCTAATTCTTTTCTCTGTAAACAATAATGTACCTAAATATCACAGTGAAGAATTGAGGTATTTTAATGAAAGATCAGATTTAATATTATAATATCTAGACCTTCAGTTAAAGTACAGATAGGACGGTAGTAATGTGAGCTACTTTATCTTTCTAGAGGAGACTATTTACTCATTGCCCAGTGGCAGAGGTTAAGTGATTCATTACTTTTGGCTGTGGGACCAAATGCTCTTTTAGGTGAACTTATTTTTCCTAACAAACTGAGAAATACCTTCTATTTACTTTAAAATGTAATTTAAGCTCCAATTTTAACAGAAAGTTTGAAATGCTTTTACCAAAATAGCCACATTTGGTTTCATAGACCAGTTGAAATGCGTAGAGAGGTAAAAACTTAATTTTAAAGATAAGCCCACTTTTGCCTGTTTTTGCAACTGTATTCTTGAATGTGAAGTACTTTGATGGGTCAACCATTTTATCATTTTATTGCACTTTGTTACATCATAAATTTTTATATCTTACTAACGATCCTATAGGAAATTTAATTTTTTATAGGAGCATCTTAATTTACTGGAGTTTACCAGGTTAAACATAACACAAACTGAAGGGGGTCTAAATGAAATATACTCAGTTCTTGTTATCTTATTTAGGATGCTTTGTTCAGATACACTAAGATGTTCTGCTGGATCCAAATGCCTCAGCAAAATCATGCAAATACCTTCAACCTTTCTTCCTTCTCTATTTTGTTATAAGTGAATACTTCTTTGAAGCATGGGCACCTGTGCTCCCACCCCTTATTGAAATGTGTAGTCATTGGAGGAGATGAATGTGGCCATTCAGAAAAGTTTTGACTTGTATTCTGGGAGGCATAAAAGGTTGTTTACTCATCCATTTTTTAAAACCAGGTTTTGCAGTCTTAAGAGGGTTGATATTTATAAGTCTTCAAAATCATCTTGAATTCATGTGTTAATAGTGAGCAGATAGCTAGGCCTGGTATAGAAAATGCTTTAAGGAATCATTACACCAGCTGGATAGACTCATAATCATAATCAGTGGTCAGTTAAGGGGCCCAGGAGTGGGGTCCGTCTCTTCTTGGAGCTTCTACTGGTATCCAGGGAAATCCCTACCTTAGCCGCCTAAGTAGCAGAGCAGTTTCTGCAGAATCCTCATAGCACTACCGATTTGGGAGTTCAGAAAGGGTGCTTGTGCTGGTACCTGCTACAGCGTCTCCCAAGTGTATGCAACAAAGGTCTATGGGCACTCTTGAGATTATCTAAACTCTGAGTCCCAATCTCCAGGGTTTTTTGGTTTTTTTTTTTGTTTGTTTGTTTTGTTTTGTTTTGTTTTGTTTTAACCAGCAACCTCTTCCTATTTTAAGTGGTAAACACAACCTGCAAACATCTTACCTTTAGTCCCGTCTCTGCATTTCTCTTTTCCAGCCCTCACTCTATTTTCGCCTTTGCTGTTTCCCTCTGTGTCTCCAGACAACAAAACAAGTGAAAGGTAGGTGGGAGGTTTTAGTAGCCTAACTAACTAGGAAGTAAATTTTAGAGATGTTAAATTTGTTTGATCATGAACAGATGTTGTCATTTTTCTTTTATTCAGAGGGATATGGTCTTGAGTGAAATATCTTCCACTTTTATTTAGTAGTTCTTTAATACTCCTTTGCCTGAAGAAATCTGAGGGTAAGAATTTCTCCTCTCCCTCTTTTGGCTGTTCATGTTTTCCACTATCAGTAAAAATGAAAAAACAAATCAACCTCTTACATAAAAGAAAACACCTGTTTGGCTTAGAGAAATTGGCCAGGGAGGTCTTTTTCCTGACAGGCCAAAAGCGACCATCACAGGGCCCCTTGTTAAAAAAAAAAGTCATTTTTTCTCTTTATTTCATGTGAGCATTGGCAGAAACTCTGACAAGCAGTTCTTCATATTTTATTATGTTCTTGTCTGCAGAATCTCTGTCAGGCAAAAACCTTGTCAGCGGAAAACCTGTCGTAGGATCAGAGGAGACAAAAACAGGTGTCACGCAGGCAGTCAAAACTGAAGGAAAAAAAAGATTAGGCTAAAGAGAGAGAGGCAGACAATTACATTAATGCCATTGCTTTTATCTTATAGATGTGTGTTATTATCTCAGGGTGCTGAGTGCGCAATTGCCTCAAAGAAAAGTAGACAAGAGACAAGGGGAAACTTGATAGTTATTAACTGAAGAGGCAGTGTGTCAAAGCTGGATGGGGTTCAAAGTTTTGCAAAGGAAAAAAACTGCAGGCAGCAAGCAACGACTGTGTGATTCTGCTTTCGGCTACATAAACCTAGTAGCAATCTAACATTTTCTACTTGGAAACAGATCATAGAGAGAAAAATTAATGAAAGATTTTGTTTGGAGGTTTTTGGGGTAACATTTATTCTATATACATGTGGCTGAATTATAATCCTGTCTCTCTTATAAAATCTCACCACAATGTGAGACATGGTGAGGCTTGAAGACAGGCATTTGTCAGTTCAGCTGTGTTGTTTGGATATGTTTAAAACACCTATTATCAACACACTTTTAATTAAAAAAAGCTATTAAGAAGCCCTTTTACTAAGTGTGAACATCTGTATGTGCAAGCTGTAAATTAGGAGATCACATATGTGTGCCTCAGTTAGAGACTAAATGAACTTGGCAAGTGTTTTCTATTACTGGTTTTTAAATACAGTGAAACATATAAAGGAAAAGTGGCTACAACTTAAGTTTGGATTTATTTGTTTGACTGTGTCTATTGCAATTATGGCTATTATCACTATCATACTGGTAACCCTCACTGAAAGAGCTAACCTGTTAATACTCTATTTCTTTGTTCACATCGTTTGTGGAAATTTGAATTCTGAAAGCTTAAGTCCCATTAAATGTTTGTGATAGTGAAAAATAATAATAGTTTCATTTGTCAATGGCCTATACATTGAAAGATATTTAGCCTTGTTGAAAACTCGTATGTTAAGCAACCAACTAGTATTGAATAGAGTGGTAACTTTTAGGTTCCCCTGTCTTTCCAGTTGTACATTAATAATATTAATGGCAAAATCAGCAAGTATTGCTCTAGCCTTATCATTTTTTGCTTAGGCATTTAAAAAATGATTTCCCTAAGACTATCTTTTTAACCCTTTTTTATGAGAAAATCTTTATATGGGGGTCTTTTTATCCCACCAGTCAGAGATGCAAAGCAGTTTGATGCTTGATATATGCATTACGCAAATCCAGCAATCTAGAAGAAAACACTCATCAGTGTCAAAAGTGTATGTGATAGCCAAGAGTTTTAAGGGATTATGGGGTGCGGGGGTGGGGGGGAGAAAGATTGATTATAGATTTAAAATGAGATTTCAGGCTGATTTACTGTGAGAAGGAATGAGAAATACTTGTGACACAAAGGTGCCAGTCATAAAAAAAAAAAAGACTGAATATAATCATTTCTTTCTGATGTTTCCTACAGAATGTTAGCTTTTGTATCCCTGCTTTCAGTTTTGAAATATTTCCTCACTATGTCTGATAGATTTTAGAGCATATGTTCTATAAAAGTGGATATGCTTTGCATTTACAGTGTTTTCTTAGTGAAATTCTTATATATGTATGTTAATTCAAGAAAATTACGTTTTTTAAGCTAAGAAGTTGGGAGTGGGGCGATTATTCTCTTACAGAAAGTTCATGTTTTGTTTATTTAATGAAAGGACTTACATGATCCATTCAAGTGTCATATCTCAATTCATATTATAATCCATATATTGTAGGTTTTGTTTTGTAATCAGCATATATTTAATTGATCTACAAATTAAATAAAGCAAGGTTGTGTAGTCAGCTTTCAGCTGGCCTCAGTGGCTAGAGATTGGGTAGAACATCAGTAGCAGTAATAATAATAATTATATCCAGCCTGGTTTCAGCAAGTAGATTCAATTACTATATCTCTTCCTGGACTTACTGTCCAGTTTGCAAAGCAATTTTTTTTCTTTTTCTCCTCACCTTCTGAAGGAGCTGCATGAGGAAAGACATGCTTTCAAAAGGGGGCCACGTAAGGCAGAGGAAGGGAGAAATTGTAAAACCTAAGGCCTGTTTAATCTACTAGCCAAGAGAGTGAGCTTGAGCAACTGAGCGTTGACAGTCTACTTTCAAGTGTGCTTTAGTAAGACTTTAATGATTTCCAAAGTCTGTTGTGAACACTTTTATTATGCATAAGGCCACAGGGGGGAAAATGCCAATCAGTTTGAAATATTACCTATATAGTCTCAGGTGGAGCTCAAATTCTACCCTGGACTAATTGTGGGTGTTTGAGTGTGCATATCCACAGGCTCTCAAAGCCACATGTATGTCAACCAGAACTAATTAAAATCATAGGATAGTTGCTGGAGGAGGTGGAAGGCTCATTGGAACTACTTTTGTCCCCCTTCCCCCGCTACTGTCTAGAATCACATTCATAGTGAGTAAGAGTATTCATGTATTTATCCCTTAGTTTATTAAGGGACCAAAAGAGACCAACAAGAATCTCAGGGAGGGGGAAGGAGATAAAGACCAACAAGAAACATTCGAGTAAGGCATATGTGTAATGTAATCAGGGGTTTATAGAGACCTCAGTGGAGTTTTTTTTTTTGGACTGAAAAATACCAAGGCACTATTTGTTCAAGGGAAAAAAATTCCTTCACATATAAGGATTTGACAGTTTTTATCACCAGGTTTGGATATCAGTTCTTTCAGCTCCATATTATTCCTTTTCTTCATTCCTTTTAAAAAAAAAGAAAAAAGAAAAAAAATTCTAGAAGCAAACCTTTTCTCTTCTTGGTATTAAATATCCTAATTAATTCAACCTTGACAGTTATAGTTAGAAAATTGTGACTTAAATGGGACATGAGTTATTTTGTACTTAATTTGCTCCCAATTACTCAGTTCTTTCCCCCCAAAGTAGTGAATAAAATGTGCAGATCTAAATATTACTTAAAGTCATAAGGAATTCTTCTTTTAATACAATCATTGTCTACTCTCATAATCAATCTCATTCACAAAATGTTTTTAGTATGTCATCATTGCCATGTATTAATGTTCTCCCCAAGCGCTACAGCTTTTATTAGGATCTGGCTTACAATCTACCGGTAGATTAAGCCTTTGCCTTGCACCTTCATGCTTTTGCCTGGTAATGGAGCTGAGTCTTATAATGAGAAACAATTGATGTCATAATGATTCCAAAGGGTCCCTTTATTATGAAATTCTAAATATGAAAAATCCCATTAAACCTGTAGAAGTTCATGGATTAGCTACATTGAAATGACATTATATTGTGTATTATGTGCATATTGTTAAGTATTGTATAATTGGAAATTATTGGTTATAATAACAAGAAGGAAGATCCACCTATCCTTAAAATTTAGAGCTGTGACTTTAGTATTTTAAGTCAAAAGGAGAATGATACTGTGTTTATTAGGCATCAGAACTTGAAAATCTAATCCCCAAAATAATGCTAATAAAAAATTGTCACTAACAACTTCATCTTCTTAGAGTCATCCTGAGAAGAATTCCATAAAGTAACCTCTTCAGGATACATGTTATATGTTAATATACTATAAATTAAAATAGAATTCTAGAACCCCCAAACCCCCAAACCACCCCCAAACAAGTGGTTAAAGCTAACCACTTGATACTGTTATAATTTGGAATCCTAAGGAGCATTGAAGCAGAAGACAAGGAGTTCTTAAAATAATTAGACTTGTGAATTAAGATTTACTTGAATTTCTCCCAACATGAAAGAGTAAGTCTTCCTTATTGTTTTTCTTTCCACTTATTAAATTACCTTTAATTGGCATTGAAATTTAAAAAAAAAATTCAAGCAAGACTGGGAATTAGTGAAATAAAATATTTCCTTTTAGACCTTTTCATGTGAATTTTTAATTGTTCTACTCTGTGAAGTAAGCTTTGAAAACTCACACCACTCTACCCACTACTTATTTTACTGAATGACTGTAAATTCTACACTGCTATGCCTGAATAGCTTTTAGGTGGAGCCTGCTGGACATCAAGGCCTGAAATATTCAAGCATATTCCTGTGAAAACCACCTAAGTCACTTGAATTTAACTTTTAAAGAAGGTTATGTTTTCCAAAAAGTTGTGGAAAACTAAGAACTATAAACTATCACTGAGAGCCAATTTTCTAGGATCAATGAAAAGCACTTTTATTCTCCTACATTAAGAAAAAAAACATCTGAATATGTTCTTATTTCTGTGACCTTCACAGAAAATATTAGGAGTGAAGTCTGTAGAATTACAAGTTTACATTTATTTTAATTTATTTGAAGTCTTGGGGAGTAATTCCTGTTATTAAAAATTGAAATAAAAAATAGTTATTCACATTTCATTTGATAGATACAAGTTCTTTTAAAACCACCCCTCATCCACCCTCAGCACTATTTTGTATATTTGAAACTTTTATAAAATTTGAAATTTTATAAAGACATTTTTCCTCTAAGTTAACAAAGCAGTTAAAATTGTACGTTACTTTATATTTATGACATATTTTGCATCACATTTTATAGTTACTTTACATTTACGTAGCACACATATTAATGAACCACAAAAATTTTGTCGGTTGTCCTTATGGTGATTCTGTTCTTACCAGAAATGAATTTTCTTCTTATAAATTTTTATGTCATTTTGGATCTTGTGGTTTAACTACTGCTTTCCTCTGAAAAACTATAGATCCTGTCAAATTATTTGCTGAAGTTGAATCCAAGCTCCTATTTCTCCTTTGTTTTATAGCTACAAAATTAGCAGTTTTAAGCTTCTGTTTCTGGCTTTTTTTTTTTTTTGCTGGGCGAATTATGTTCTCACACCTTAAGAGCTCTTGTATGATTCTGTTTTTCGTTTCAAACTAGTCTCCATGTTGTATAAAAGGCCCACATTTTTTTACTGCCCACATAAAATTCTAAATACTACCTAAAGGAAGTTAAATATTTGTTCACCTTTTTTTCCCTTGGGCTTTTTGTAGAGGAAAAACATTCTTTTTTTTTTTTTTTTTTGGTAGATGCAATTCTTCTAACTTCCTATGTGATTGTTCTCTGTCTGACTCCTTTGCAAAGTGTATACTATTCCTTTTTCTACAGGTGTTTATTATGGTCCAGTCTGTATCCCTGATACTATTCTCACTTGCATCAGAATACTAGACTCAAACTGTTTTTACCTAGAAATCCCCTGGTTTCTCCATACAGTGCTTGAAGTGGTAGGAAAGTGGTTATATGGTCCTACTCAGATAGCTGCCAGTTTTTAAGTTGACCTAATTATTTGCCCACCCTATTGTAAAGGAGTATAAAAGAACAAAGGAGAGATTGGAGAAAAGTGACATGGTGAAATTAAGAATTGGTAGCACAGTGGAATGATAGTTTCAGCCCCTCAGTGCAAATACAATAATGACTTTTTCTTATTCCAGATACATGGAATTATGTTCCTCCTTCTGTCAGTATGAAGGATATCCCTGAGTGGTTATGTTTTAGATAGGGTTACTGCTTAACATCTAGCTCTTTGGTAAAATAGGCACATAAATGACCCAGTAATTGGGCTGTATATTGTGGGCCCTCCATGATTGACACATGCAAGTGCCACCATTGTTGAGAAAGTTTCCTCCTAGATGAGAAACCTCTTCTGGTTTTGTGGAAAAAGAAAGACCTTGAATTGAAGCTAGCAGAAAAGGAAAGTGAAAAAGATAAATAAGGACAAAGAAAGACACTTAGGAACAATATTGAAAACTGAAAAAAGGCTGAACAATGGATCTTAGCAGATCACTACCTGTCCCTCCAGCCTTATCTTGTGCAGCTCTTTCTCATTCATACCCTAGCAGAACTGACTTTGTCTGGAACAACCCATCCCAGCCTTATTAGGTTACGTTCTCATGTCACAAATCCAGTTTAAACCCAGTTCATATTTTTCTGATTTATTGTGCATTTGTAGAAATTCTGTTTTTTCTTACTGGTTTGTTAACTATAAGGGGATTGTAGTTCTATATTTATATGTACATATATGTATGTGTATATATATATATATATATATATATATAGCTGCAGTGATGAGGTATTCTTCACTGAGTTTCTAAAACTTAGCAGAGAGTCTGAAAGCATTCATTAATGATCAAATATTTAAGTATTAAGCATGTTTAAAAGGCAGTGAATATATCACTTTGGTTGAAATGGGTCCTCACAGGTGACATGAGGTAGTGGGTAGGAGAACTTCAAGGTATATGAGGATGTTAAAAAAAAAAAAAATATATATATATATATATATGTAAACACACATACACATATATATAACCAATGGAGAGAAAAGATTTAAAAAAAAAAAAAACAATAATAATTACAACAATGATAACTGACAGTTATTAATAAGGGAGGACACCCTCAGGTCTTCTGACTCAAGGTAAGTATTTTATGTGCTGGAAGAAGGAGAAGGTTATATTAGACAGAGAGGAGAGAGACCAGACCAGAGAGAGAGAGACCAAAGCAGTGACTTGTGGTAATGAAGTTATAAAAGTCTATAGAGTAAATGATAAAAATAAAGTGATCCTGAGGACTGATATAGAGGAAAATGCAGGGGGAAAATTTGCAGATACTAAGTAATCAGACCTAATCTTGAAGGTCATCGCCATATTATGTCCACTGAGGGGGAAAAGAAATAAGAATTTGCATCTACAGTGCAACCTCAGTAATAGAAAGTTACATTAAAAATAAAATCTAGATGCAGTTCTCTTTTTGCTTTCCTTTTTCTTGATTTCATATTTTTGGTTTAAATAATCTATAACATAGTCAATTAGAAAAATAACAAAAAGTGGTTTGATTTTAGGCATTTTAGCCTAATTTCTCAGAATGGTGGTCAAGTAAATGCTTGTAGTGGAGGGCACGGAACTTGAGTGGAGCCCAATTTTAAGAGTTAGGATCACCTCCAGAGTGTAAAATAGCTGGGTTCCCTGGGGCATTGTAGGTGGGAAGCTGCAGAGGTAGTGCCTCTAAAATCTTGATGTTCTTTCTGCATCTCAGTTGATTGTCACTCCACATTTCTCAAGCTTAAAAATCTCAGTCATGTCACTCCACATTTCTCAAGCTTAAAAATCTCAGTCAGTCTCTATCACTGCCTCATCCTCTGTCACTGTCACTCCAACTATCTATGCATCTGTTTTTCTCCAGTGCTTATAATCTTGGCCTTGATGATATGTTTTCCTTTCATTTTTCCTTGAGTTAAGATAGTGGATTTCAGCCTCTTAGCTATATGTTCCCAAAAGAAATGTGAAAAATGAACCACCATCCTATTATTGTCATATGCTAAGAAGCTTCCCCAAATCATAGAGCAGGGAGATTATGGCCTGCTTTTCACAAGATTAATTACTACAACAGTCTAAAATAAAAGATAGTACTAATAAAATTAATTTGTTTATAATAAAAAGGTTTTTCATTAGTTAATGACATACTATAAAGTATGCTTTAAATAAGATTTTTTGAAGTGTGAACCTTGTTAAAGTCTTAGTATTACTTCTACAAGTGTGGTTCCATGCATGTTAACTTCAGGAACAAACTAGATGAGAATCAAAGTATATATATATATATATATATGTATATATATATATATATACATATATATGTATATATATGTATATATTATGAAAAATTTTTTGCTAGATATTGTCAGATGTTTTGTGTAAAGGAAGGAAGATATATATTCGAAAAGTTGTGGGTTTTGGCGTTTAGTTTATTATGCTAATTTTATTGTTGAGAATATTTGAAAAAGAGGTGGGTTGGTTAGTTCAATTGCTTATTGTGTGGTTCTCACAATTTGTGAAAAACATTAAAAATTTTATGAATGCAAGTGATAATGAGAATGGAAATACTTAAATGGGATGACAAATACGCATTTTGAAAGAAATTGTGTAAAATTTTGATCACAAGTTTAATGCAATATATCTCACAATTTGTATAGGTCCAGGGAAATATTCAAACTGAATGTAAAGGGGTAGGCATCACTTACATGTGTTCAGGGACTTATTCTTCCCAGGCGATGGTACTCCCAGTGCAGGCTATCAGAAATAGTTAAAAAGAATCCCTTGGTCAGGCGGCAAAACATTTTAGTTTAGGGCACTTTTGCTTTGATCTCACAGGACACTTTCTTAAGAGTGTTATATTATTAAAATAGGTGGCAGTGTAAGATGTGAGTGTATTGTCATCGCCTCACTATACCTTTACCTGAAAAAATCTCAGTATGACAGTGTAGAACAAAATATCAAATTCTAATCTCTCTGCCTCTATCCATCTTCTCCCTCTCCCCCCCACCCCCCGCCCCTTCTGTATCTCACAGATATGGAGAGAAAAGGAAAAAAGGGAAGCTTTTAATATCTCAGTTCTTTTATTAATCATTTGAGAGGGTGTTCGCAAATAAAATTATCACTCAAGAAAGTTATATATACCCCAGCTAGTGTAACATACAGATATATCTGTATTTTATAAATTAAGAATGTGGTGTACTTTTCAAAAGAGAAATGGAATGGAATGCATATTCTTAGGTGGATCAGTTTTAGGGTGATAAGTATGGGATATGGAAAATTGAGTTCTTATGTCCTCTTGGCCTTTGCATAAATCAGCTTTAGGCATAATCACAGTTGGAAGTTGAAGATATCTTCTAGTGGGATGTTGCAAAAATACCCTACTCAGTTCACTAGCTCTAGACCAATCCCCATTTCCTGACTCCCTTTGATTTCATATGTATGCAGGTGTATGTCAATCACCTGTGTTAATTTTTCAGACTAAACAAAACCATTCAGCTTCTCAATTCTTCCCCTTTACAGGGCAGTGACTCTGTGACTGAGATTCACTCAGCACCTTAGTCAGAGACTGTTCCTGCTAAATATGTGCCATATCCCACCAGGCAACAAGCATTGCTTTTGTTGAACTTCTGGATTTCTGCTAAGAGTTTTACATCTCAAAGTCATTTACAAATCATTTTCATTATAAACATTATAAAATGTTTACTATTTTCTGTATCCTATTAATAAGAAATGAAATTACCAACTTCCACAAGCTTTTGCCTTCAGTATTAAATCTCCTTATAGTAATCCCATCTGACTTTTTAATACATCTCTGCAATTATTTTGCTTCAAGTATGACACATTCTTCAAATATAGTCAGTTCTTTTATATTTTACCAGTATTTATTTGGTACTCAAAGTATGTTGTCTGGCCGGTAGAGCACCATCTTAGAGGGACTTGTTAGAAAAGTAAGTTTTCGATCCCAGTGAATCAGAAGTTCTGGAATAGGTGACTTAGCTGTCTGTGTTTCAACAGGTTTTTTAGTTCATTCTGCAGCTCTTAATGTTTAATGGTTTAATTTCATCAAACTGCCTAGATTAATTCTCCATTGTCACTTGGTAATTTCCTAGTTATCTCACAAAACTGTGGCTTCCCAGCATGTGCCCGCTCTTTTACCCCAACACTATGTTATCACATCTGCCTAAGAGCATTTATAGTGTCTACATTTGTTTAATTTTGAAGGTGGAGACCACAGTGTAAATTACCTTTTCATCTGCATGCAGCACCTACCTCAGTAATAAGTGATTAGGTGCTGGTGAATAAATAAATATCTGCATGAATGAAGGAGAAGAGTATTTTAGGAATGATGATCACTAAGGTCAGCTGCTATAGAAGAGATCATGGAGAATAATTAAGGGAAAAAGTTACTGGATTTCATAGTAAGTCAGGTGTTGGTTTGAAGTGCTTGCTTCAGCAGAGCAAGAAGCTCAGATTGCTGGAGTTTGGGGCTTCCAGTTATGATAAAGACTTGCTGGTTTCCAGAGTTTATTATTGACTTTTACCTGAAAATGTGGTGGAAACAATAATGTCTTTGGAGAAATTAGCTAAGTGACCTTAGGGCAATTGCTTAGCCCCATTGAGCCTGTGATCTCCATATAGGCAATAATAGTAATACCATGTGTTTCTAACTTTTAAAAAGGAATTAATGAGATCATTGTAACCCCTAGAATGATGCCTGATATTTAGTTAGTACATAAATGGTTATTTCCTTTACCTCTGCTATAAGATCCACAGTTGTGTTGTTAAAGGCTTCACCCTTTGTAAATTTTCATAAGTTGTTTAAGAGTAACCTCATTCTAGTCATCTGAAAATTGTGAATTGCATTTGGTCTGGTACTGACATACTTTTAATTAATAGCTGACAGTAACCTTGCAATTACATAGTATCCAGCTGGAAAACTACAGATATTATGACAGTGTAAAAGTCATCACTTCTCCTTTGTCCTCTAAGATTTTCCCCCAAAATTGTTATAAATTGATGATTCAGTATGATCCAGTAATAAAAAATAAAGAAAAATAGATTTTTAAGTAACATTGGATTCTAACACTGTTGAGGCAACAGGGGAATATATTCACATCTATATTTAGGGGAATATACACACCTCAGATTTATGTCACCGCATCAACTCTACCATCTATCACAGTTCTTTGCCATAGACCTTTAGGTTCCTACCTCCTCCCCTTCTAGTGGCCTCAGTTCTTGTGTTCTAGGGTTGTTTTATCAATTCCTTTGTTTTATTTATATTTCACATTAGTGAAATCATCTGGTAATTGTCCTTATGATTTATTTCATTTAGCATAATCCCTTCTAATCCTATCAGTGTTGTTGCAAAAGACATTATTTTTTTTATAAAATAAAATAAATAAATAAAATAAAAAATCTATTTTTATAGCTGAGTAGTCTATCATGTATTATAAATAAATATATATAGACACTATATATACCACATATATATATATTGAGGTAATGGGGGTTTACATCATTATTTGTATTTTAGAAGTGTAGGATCAACCCTTACAGGTGTTCTAACACCAATAGTCTATTATACTCCATCCACCTTTATTCTTGCCGTGTCCATCTGATAGGCTCACTTCTGCAGTCAACTTTCTAGGGTTCAATCCTAGTTTGACCCTTTGTTTATTTCTCTATAGTCCACATACAAGCAACACCAGCGTATTTTTCTTTCTCTTTTTGACTGTCTTTACTTAGCATAATCCTGTCTACTCCACCCATGTTGCCTGAATTGGCAAGTTTATATTTTCATAGCTGAATGGTATTCTATTGTGAATGCATGCATGTGCGCACATGCACGCACTCTCTCTCTCTCTCTCTCTCTCTCTCTCTCTCTCTCTCTCTTTCTCTCTCTCTCTCTTTCTCTCTCTCTCTCTCTCCTTCCTAACCCATTCATTTTTTTTAGGGCCTGTAAGTTGTCTATAACTTGATTACTCTAAGTACTGCTAGAGTGAACATAGGAGTTCACATTTCGCCTTGAATTAATTTTTCTGTATTCTATTTTCTGTGTTTTGCTTAGGAATGAAATTGTTGGGTTTATGGTATATACATTTTTGCAACTGTATCTGTAATACAATTATATACATTTTTGTAGATGTAATCTTTCAAGAAACCTCTTTACTGTTTTCCATAAGGGGGAGACCATTTTATATTACCACCAATAGTGTGAGATGGTTCCTGTTTCTCCACATCCTCACCAACACTTTGTTTCTGGCCTTTTTGATAATGACTTATAAGAATGGATTTTTCTGACAGTAAGTAATGATGAACATTTTTATTTGCCTGATCATATGTATATCTTCTTTACAGAAGTGCCTATTTAGCTTTTCTGCTCATTTTTTGATTAGGTTATTTCTTTTTGTTGACTTGTATAAGCTCTTTGTAGATCTTTGATATCTGTCCTTTGTCAAATGTATAGTGTGCACATATTTTCGCCCAGTCAGCAAGGTGTCTTTTTGTTTCAGTGACATTTTCTTTCACTATGCAAAAGATTTTTAGTTTGGTGTAGCCCCAGTTATTTCTATTCTCTCTTATTTTCTTTATGGAGATGAATTCACAAGACATCTCTAAAGCTGATGTTGTGGAGTATTTTGTCTGCTTTTCTTCTACCCTCTTCAATCCAAGTTTTTTTAGTTGATTTTTGCATATAACATGAGTTAGTGGTCTAGTTTCACTCTCTGTATACAGCTGTCCAGTTATCTCACTAGTTTTTGTTAAAGAATCCTTTCACTATTATATACCCTTCAATCCTTTGTCATAGATTAACAGTCCATATAAATGTGACTTTATTTCTGGACTTTAAATTCTAGTCCATTAATCCATGTGTTTGATTACTGTAGCCTTGCACTATAGTTTGAAATTTGCATACATTATACCTCTATTATTTTTTGTTAAGATTGCTTTGTCTATTTGAGATCTTCTGTGGTTCCATATAAAGTTCAGTACTGTATCCTATATTTGAAGAATTTCATCAAAATGTTGAAAGGAATAGCGCTAAAGTGAGATGGAAATTTTAATAATCGTAATTCTGCTATGAACATGGAATATCTTTCCTTGTGCCTTTCATTTCTTTTAATGGTGTCCTCTAGTCATTTAATAGGTTTTTCTCCTTTATTAGGGTTGTTCCTAGATAATTAATACTTTTTGATGCTTCTGTAAATGAGTTTTTTTTCTTGATTTCTTTATTTACCTATAGGAATGCAACAGACTTTTGTATGTTGATTTTTGTAGTGTATCACTTTACTGATTTGTTAATTCTAATATTTTCTTAGTGGAATCTTTAGGGTTATCTGCACATATTTAAGCATTATCTGCACAGAATGAAATTTTCCCTCTTTCTCAAGTTGTATATCTTTTATATCTTTTTCTTGCCTAATTGCTCTAACTAGACTTTCAGAAATATGTAAGTAATAGACATCTTTGTCTTCCTCACCTTAGAGGAAAAGTTTTCAATTTTTTACCTTTGACTATGCAGGTGTGGTTTGGCATATATGACCTTTTTTATGTTGAGGTATTTTTCTACTGTGCATTTCACTAAGGTGATTTTAAGTCATAAATAGACACTGAGTCTTGTCAAATGCCTATACCAAATCCGTTGATATCATCATATGATTTTTCTTTGTTGATAAGGTTAGTTACATTAATTGATTTGCATATATTGAGCCATCTTTGCTTCTTGGAACGTAGCCCATTTGGTCGTGATATATGTTGTTCCTTATGTTTTACTAAATTTGGTTTGCTAAGATTTTGTTGATAATTTTTGCATCTGTGTTCATATTGATTTGTAAGTTTTTTGGTTTTTGTTTTGTATTATTTTTTGCTTTTGGTATCAAAGTAATGTTGAACTTCATAAAATGTGGTTGGAACCATTCTCTCCTCCTCCATTTTTTTCAAGTTTGAAAAGGATAGGTTTTAGCCCCTCTGATAGTTTGGCAGAACTCAGTAGTGAAACTATCTGGTTCTGGGCTTGTGCTTTCTTTCTCTATCTCTCTATCCCTCCCTCCCTTTCTTGCTGCCCCCCTTCCTGCTTTCCTTCCCAATTTCTTTGAAAAGGAGAAGATTTTGATACATTTGCAAAATTTGACAAATTGTACTCTGAAATGCTTATGCTGAAATTTGTAGTTGACATATGCAGGCTGGTAAGTTTTAGTATTTTTATACCTTAGGGCTCATCTCCTAGGTGATTGTTGACTTTATGTATCTGGTCCACCTTTTCCTTTTTATTTTTTTTTTATATCATAGTCCATATTTGAACAGAGTCCCATTTCTGTGAATAAAGTTTTATTAGAACAGATAGCCCCTTAATTTAAGTCTTGTCTGCTTCCCCTCTGTAACAGTGAGGCACTGTTAACCCCTGATATATATTTATGTGACTTTTAATAGTATTTCTACTTCTTAGAAATGACATTTATGAAGAAGAATCATGTAATATCCTTTGCAGTATGCTTGCTTGCTCTCTCACCCTCTCTGATATTCTAAAACATGTATCTCAAACAATATTTTTTACTTTACCTTTTTCACCTGTGCTCTTTCAATTCTCTGAGCAACCTATCTTTGTTGCTCTCCCCACTGCAGTTTAGTCCCCTTTGTTTTCTAGAATTACTAGCCGTTTTAAGGAGCTAGTTCTTAAACACATTTGTACAGACACTTCCATATACTTAAGGCAGAGAAGCAAGGTGCTAAATATATTGACCAAAAAAAAATACCAGATTTGATATCATTTAATTTCCCTTTTATTGAACACTCTTGACTTCATGTTTGTTGTGGTATTTTGGTAGTTGTCAGTGTATTTTGTGAGGTAGTTTTTCATATGGGCCAGGTGGGTTGATGAAGCAAAATGGAAGAGGAGTAGATTTTCCCTAACTTGCTTACTGGGTAAGCAGAGCAGCTACTCACCAGAAGGCTGAGTAGTTAAGCTGTACTTGAAGATGAACAGGGATAATAAAACCCCTTTCCTGCATTTTTGCAGTTTAAATGCCCTATGGAATGAAAGAAGACTTTAATCCCTAGGCTTGTGAATCCCTTATCTTCCCCAAATGTTAAATTAATTTTTAAGACTATTTATTCAAAGTTGACTTAACCACTAGAATAGAAAAATCAGACAAATCAGCTGCAAGAAATAAAGTATGAGGAAACCCGAACTCTTTGACAAAGTATTCCTGAGAGTAAATGTGTTGAATGAAGCCAGTGGGTAAATGATAAGGGCCTTTACACTGTGGATGTAAGAAAGCAATTTATCAAGAGTACATGAACTCTCTGGTGACCACAAGTCTGGAGGAAACGAGAGTGGAGGAGGAGGAGTCCTGAAAAAATACATTTGAAATACTTAAAAAAAAGTGTACATGTGCATGCACTTTTAAATACCTATATTAATGTGCAGATACTGGTATATTGAAATGGGAGGTGCTTGGAGTGCACACATACAAGTGCCCCATACTATTACAGAATAAGGTGTTGAAAAGAGTGATGGAAAGACCAGACAGTGGTCTGGAACTTGCAGAAATCTTGGATCCTGTCAGGTATAGTTAAGATTCCAGCCTGGATATTGTTGTATGACAGCCATTTGCCTGACTGGAGATTAGGTGACCATCTTTCAGACTTACATGTTTATCTGTTTTAATCACTAGAAGGTCACAGGTGTGTATAATTCTGACAGTTGATCTCATGCTTTTATATTTTCTTAAGGAGTTCAAAGTACTTCTCTTCATTATCTCCATCTTTGCAACATCTCTTTGATCCCCAGAGATAAGACAATTTTATCTTAATTATTCACTTTAGAGAAACTGAGGAAAAATGTGATTACATTATTTACAGTAGGATTCCTTGTAACTTGGATAAAGACAGGCAGTAGGATTAATGGCTTTATTTTCATTTTCAGGTCTAGAAGAGAGTTGTAATTTTTAGATTTGAGGAAAAAAAGGGTCCAATTGTTGGAATGTTAGTAGCTTCACTGAAAGTATTTACTCTGAAAGTAATTGTGCTCAGTTTTGTGTACTGGCATAATGTTGAAAAAAACAAATTCTTAAACTTTGTTTTTAGTCATTTCCCCTTATTTTTTCATTTTACTAAAACTTGTAAGAACTGTTAATCATTGTTGCTACTAAATTCTGACTTGAATTTCTTTTTATCTGTTCATCATGAATAACTTTTGGGGAACATGTTGAGAACAACAAGGAAGAAATTTGGGAGAATTAAGTCTTGGGATATTCTCCCTTAGAAGATTTGAATTATATTACTAGCTCTCCACAGGTGTCAGATTTCTTTATTTTAAGTTTAGCTTTTTACCTGTACAATCTAAAGGATATGTTGTTCTTCCTTCTCAAACCATCCAGGTATTTATAAAGGGATAATCTTATTTCAAACTTATATTTGTTGAGCCTGTTTTTTAAGGGTTTTATTTGCTTTGTCTTTGGTGGGTGGAGGGGAGCAATCCATGAAACTTGGGTTGAACTGTAGTTCAGCTAACAAATTAATTAGTCTGGTTTTTAGAGCCAGCATCAGTCATTTAGAAACATCCTCAGTGGGTCTCTTCTAAAAGTTGAATGTGTTTTGGATTTGCTATAGTCTGCGATGTATAAACACATGGAATTTTTTTTAAAAAGGCAAAGCAAAGTGGAGATGGAAAGAATACTATTTATGTTGCAGAATCTTGCTTAATTATCTGTGGTTTTCATTCATCCTTAGAAATGAAGTCTTGGAACTTCCATTAACTTGGTTCTACTTTGTCTTTTCCCTTTGTCTTTATTCCCTTCTGCTTTTGGAACTTTGGGGTGACCACCACAGCCTTGGATAAGCTCAGCACACAGCACCTGTACCACCCTACCCAAGTGGAGATTGTGCAGTCCAATGTGGTGTTTGACATCAGCAGCCTGATGCTCTACGGGACACAGGCAGTGCCTGTGCGGCTAAAGATCCTGCTGGACCGACTCTTCAGTGTCCTGAAGCAAGAGGAGGTGCTGCACATCCTGCATGGCCTGGGCTGGACCCTGCGTGACTATGTCCGGGGGTACATCCTTCAGGTAGGGGGAGGACCTGGAAACTGGTCCTGGGTCCAGCTCTTGGGGGGTTGGGAAAAAATCCTGACAAACCTGACCTCCTTTTGGCCCTTCAGTGGCATGTCAGAAAGCAGTTTATATCAAGAGTATCTGAACACTCTGGTGATCATAAGTTGGGAAGAAACCAGTAAAGGAAGAACCCTGCAAAAATTCTTGTGAAACGCTAATGAAAATGGTAAATGTGCGTGTACTTGTAAATACTTCATTAATATGTACCTATTGGTATATTAAAACAGGAGCTGCTCAGAGCATGCCTCAGTAGTAGTTGGTACTGTTATGGAAGTGAGTGTTAGAAAGCATGGTGAAGAAAGGCCAGGCAGGGGTTTGCACTCTCTGGTTATGACAGCCCTTTGTGGTGGGCTTGTTAGGGGATTTGAAAGGAACTATGACCTCACAGGCTTGCATCAGACCAGGGTGTAGTGCTCAGAAGTGACACATGGGCTGGTGTTGCTTTGCTCACATCATTTTGAACTTGGCTCTCCCAACAGCACATTATTAGAGCCCTACTAAGGGGAGGATCTTTGAGGTGAGGAATAGGCCTGTGAAAATCAAATCTGAGATTGCTGTTCATCTGAGGTTAATAGACCATTTTTCATAGTTAATATGTAGGTTTCATGTTTTCTTGGTTGTCAATGTATGCTTTATTATTCTTCCAAGTTAAAGGAAAGGAAGGGCTCTAATGTCTGTAAACTCTCTGCTTTTTATAAACAGTAGACCTTCACTTTCGAAAATATGTAAATGTTATAGATTTGACTTCTGTAGCACCTTGTCTTTCAGCTTTGTGCCCCTTCCTGGCATCAGTGGTAATTCTGATCTAGTAAGGGTATTGAGACCCTTCAAGGAAGGCCCACCGTCTCTACTCCAACCTCCCTGATTTTTTTTTTTGTTTTGTTTTTTTGGGTCATTTTTGGCACTGTATCATAACTCATTTTGCACTGTGTACTTTACCTCTGCAATGTTTTTATGGCCATCTGTCTTCTTATGACCCTTGAAGGGTAAATGTTGAAAACAGCATCTTGGGAGACCCCAGGATCCAAAAAGACTACACTGGACAATGAAGCAGTACTGTCTTCTCTGAAGTGATTTTTGAAGTTTCCTATGGGGATAATACCAGGAGAATTGACCCCTTTCAAGAAAATTGTTTTTGCTCTGCCAGACTTGTCTAGTCCCCAAACCACCCTGTGTTGTGTGCAAAGTCTTGGCTGCCAGCTTGGTATGTGATTTGTGGGGGAGGGGGGCTAATACTCCTCCTCACTTTAACCTGGCATAAAAGCACACACATTCCTGTCATTCTCCTGTCTTGCCTCCAGGTGTTAACCAGGACAGGAGAGCAGAGGAGGGATGATGAGGGATGTAGGGGTGAGGGTGTGGGGGTCAGAGTCGGGGGAGGAATTGTAGCTGTTGCCATGACAGATTTAGTTAGCACAGAATCATTTCTTAGTGAGATGTCAACTTGGAAGGCACAGAAAATTTGGCCCTAAGAAGATGAGATGATGATGATGATAATAGTATTAATTATATATTACGTTTTTAGTTTATAGAAGATGTTCACAAGCATTATCTCATACGCCTCAGGATGGGGACATTTCACTGGGGTGAGTGGAAAGTCAAGTCCTGGGTGGTCAGGGGACTTGAAGAGGAACAAGGCCCTGGAGGAAGAGGCCAGGAAAAATAAGGCATGGAACCAGTTACACAATCCCTGCTTACACTAGCCTTGAGACACACACAGTACATCTTTCCACAGGAGTTTCTACGACCTGATTATTAATGTCCATTTTTAAATGGATTTTACCCTACGTAAAGCAACAAACCTACAGCAAACTTATTAATGAAACTGTTATCTTGGCTAGACATTTCCTTTATTGAAAATGTAAGCTATTCTACCATTCTTACTGCCTCCACTATGACATTTAGCTCTATCGTCAGCGCTGTACTTCAGTTTCATGTATATGTTTTTGCCTGCAATATTTGGAGCATATGCAAGGTCTTTTTCTGCCCAAACAAATAGATATGTGCATGACTATGACTATCTGTCATCTCACCACCCCTGCCAAATCAGATAACATGGCAGCATTGTGGAGGCAGTAAGTACAGAGCCTGTTGAATGGTCTGCGGGCTGATCCTAAATCCTGCCTTGACCATTATCTGTTCTTTATTTTATTCAAAATTGTAATTTAGTTATTACTCCCCTCTGCCCCCAGTATTTTAACATATTCATAAGGCAAATGAGGAACATGCACTCCCATATTTATTTTTGTATGAGGAGCCAAGTTTTAAAATTACAAAACTGCAAGAGAAAAATTCCATATGAGAGGAAAATTTCAAAACACATAGCTGAAATTTATGGCGTCTCTTATTTTGGGGTGAATTATTGTCATTTATTGTAATACTTAAGTTACAATGCGTTTTTTATTAACTCATTATATATTTGATAGTTTCATATCTAATATCTGTTTCTCCACAGTCTAGAATTGACATTTCAAGTAAATCATGTATTGTTTTTACATTAGAATAATACTGGGTTTAATTTGTCATATTTATTGATAGAATTGGCATAATATGGATTTTATTTAAATGAGCTTTGTCATTCTACATTTATCATTCTCATGAAAACAGTTCTTGATTTAGAAAAAAAGCAAGAGGTTCAAGGATACAGAACTTAACACATAATGAGAAAATGCTAGTTTTGTTTCAAAAACAAAAAACCAAACAGTACTCAAACTGCCAATATAAATCCCTTTCCTCTAAAGCATTGTTATTTGATTATTGACCAATATTTTAAAATTACATGCAATAATGATAAGGTGGTCCAAATGACTAAATGTAATTATATGTAACATTTTCACACAAGTAGATCATAAGACGTGAGTCCAAAGTTTGTACAACCCTATAATGCACTATTAGTGTACAAGTCATTTTATCTGGCTAAAACTCAATTGTCTTGTAGCCCTCAAGGCATCAATTTTAGCATTATTGCTCTCAACAACAGTATATTGAATATTATGTCAGTTAAAGGAGAATAATTATCAAGTCAAGTTAGGGTGACTGTTAGTCTTACCGCATACTGACTTGGTTAGCACTTGGCTATAGATTGTGTTACTGGGCAAATGAAGATGTACAGTAAGTTGAACTGGTAAAGCCAGGGTGTTAATTTTACTCTCTCTGGGCCCAAGTATATATCTCTTACATATATACAAGCTCTTCATGGCCTCAGATATAGTTTTGAATTTGTAAGAGTAGCGGGTATCTGATCTGATTTGGAATTTTTGCATGTGGGGGAGCAGACCATTCAAAATTATCATTTAAAAATATTATAAAGAGGTAATTAAAAGAAAAAAAGGGAGATGGTAGTGATGCCACAGATTCATTTAAAATACTACCAGTTCCTTTTGGATCATGTACTGTCTTGATAAAAATTACTTTTTACTTATGTGATTATATAATTCAAAAGCCAGCCAGTTGGGTGTAAAAGCATAACTTGGACCATCATGATTTAAGGAAGTATCTTCAAGATAAACCCAGTGTTTTTTATGTACTTATTAAAGTTAACTCATTCAGATAGTAAAGAAAAAGTGAGGTAAATTTTAAGCAGTTTCTCACAAAACAAAAAGAAAATATGCAATTAGATGCTAAAGTCTAAATCTAAAGGAGTAGAAACTGTTTTTCAAGCTATGTCCTGTTCTTTTCCCATTTTCTCTGTATTTAACATAGGATACAAGAACATAGGTGATTCTCATTATTCAATTTAATCATTTACAAATCAAGTTTTCAGTCACATTTCAGTTTGAACATGTCACTGACTTGCCTGGGCTCTTTCGCCAGCCCATCTGTGGAAATCTTCTTTACAAATGGGTCCTGCCAGAATTCAGAAACCCATATCAGATATTCTGAATAATTAGCAGAGGTATCAGCAACCTAGTAAGAGGACAGGTAGTGGTCCACCTTTGAAATCACCTGTAACTTGAAACAATCAGAACTAATAGAACAATCAATACCTTAGAAAGGACGTTTTCTAGGCTATTACTCAAGGGACAGTAGTCTTCCAGAGGTTTGACTTTGGAAAGGAACTAAGGATCCTTTCCTAGCAGCCTCAGATCTATATTAGCATAATAAAGGTTCTGAGAAGTTCTGGAGTAAGGGGTTTGTCTGCATAAGTAAGTAGCTTCCACTAACTTTCACTTAACTTTCCCACTTCACAGCCAACCCTTGTCAAACTCATTAGATTCCTGAGCAAACTCAGCCCCCCAACTCAGAGATTCTGCATGTGGAGATTCTTCTCTCTTTTATCCCCTACTTTTATTTTTAAGATAGAAACCAGAGTCTCACTTCTTTACAGACTAACTTTTCTGTCCAGTTTCGCCAATATTTAGGCTTTTCTACTGTGGCTCTGTCTTGGGACTCTGTTTCCTTCAAGCTCCAAACAAATTAAAAGTCAAGTCAATTGTTAAAATGTTTTTCCTGGCATCCAAACTAGGGAATCTCACACAAGCTGGATACTCTGAATACTTGCAAATGTAAATATTTGTTAAATGGATGGGTAAAGAAATCTGCTGAATTTGATTTAGCTTGATGTTTCACCATAGACTTATGGTATGCCCAGTAACTTCTGCTGGTCCAGGAATCCTTAATCTTTCTTCATGTCACCCAGGGTTTAATTGCTGTAACCATAGCTGGACTGTTGAGGGCAGTAAGAAGAGAAGCAAAGTCTTGGGCACTCCTTAGCTAGTAGTCTATGTAGAGTAAGTGTTTTGTGCTATCCCTGTGGTTTAAAGGGAAAAAAATTAAGGTCACTATTATGATAACTCTTGTTTTGAACAATGTTTTGTGAAAAAAAGTCACTATTGCCAGCTCTTTGAATCCTCTTATACTTTATTCTTGTAGATACTGCCATTGAATTAACATTTGGAGTAGTTGAAGCTCAAGGAGGTCAACTGACTATCCCAAGATGACAGGAACCTGTTAATTGACAGTTAATTCACTGGAAGCTTTCCGGGGATAAAAACCATTTACTCATCACTCGTTGCTGTTAGCCAAGTCCCAGCTTCCAGTATGGCAGACATAGTGCTTATTTAATTTTGGAGGGAGAACCTGATCTGAACTCAGGTCTCTAATTCTATGGGAACCAGTTTTGTTGGTTTTTGTTTTCTAATACTAACGAGCTCCCTTTCTAGAAAGTAATGTGTGAGAGTGTTACGTTAGAGTGGTGTGATTGGAGAAGACAGAGTACTAAACTGAAAAATTAAAATCTCTCGCAGGGCACAGTGGCTCATGCCTGTAAGCTTCAGACTATGAAGCAGCTGGGGCTAGGGATCGCGGTTCAAGTCCCGCTTGGGGCAACACAGCGAGACCTAGTCCCAAAAAATAGCTGGGCTTGGTGGCGTGCACCTGTAATCCCAGCTACCTTGGAAGTTGAGGCTGGGGATCGCTTGAGTCCATTGTACCCCAGGCAATGTGAGCCTGCAGTTCCATGGGCAAAAATAGCGAGACCTAGTCTCAAAAAAAAAAAGGCTAGGCATGGTGGCTCATGCCTGTAAGCTTCAGCCTATGAAGCGTCCAGGGCTAGGGATCGCGGCTCGAGTCCCGTCTGGGGCCTGTAGCGAGACCTAGTTCCAAAAAAAAAATCTCTCTTACATTTGGTGATAGATTATATCCACCTGACCTTGGGCAAAACTAGGTAAAATACGTCCCTCTTTTTTGTTCCTTTTCTTGCCCATCGAATCATATTCCACTTTGTTTCATTGCTCGTTCATTTTCATAGCAAAAATATTTTCTTTGGAGCTGATATTTATCATTAATGCTTCATTGTAAACTCTGGTCTTTTCATTTACCTTTCCTTTAGTTACTGAGTGAAAAAGAAAAACATTTTTCACCTAATTGACAAGTTTCATTTGTATCATGCACTGGATATGAAGCTAAGATTAAGTAGTTCTTTTCAGGGTCCATAAAGACATCAAATTGAATGTTAAAAGGTCACTGGGTACAAGGAAATTTGGGTGAAAGTCTCAGTACTGCCCCTAATCGTCTATAAAGTGTGAAAAAAACTTGTGTTTCTCAGTGATAGCTTCATCTTTAAAATTGAGATAGCTCCCCATACCTCTCTTTACATTGAGTGGGAAAATATAGACTAATGTGGATGAAAGCATACTATATTAATGCGAATAATTAGCCCTGACCAATCTCAACACGGAAATACAGGTACCAAATGGGTTTTTCTGTGGATGTCAAATGTATAGCAAAAAGAGAGGAAATACATTTTAGGCTTTAACCTTTATTAGTCAGCTAAATCATCTTGCTTTAGTGAATAAACCTGAAATACTAGTGGCCTAACTTGAGACCCTCTTCACAAGACAGCATTCTGGGTTGGTGAATACTTTTCTCCCAGGGCTGATTGAAGGAGAGGTACTGAATAAAGAAAATCTGCCTTTCTCTTGAACCTCAGCCTCTCATCTGGGTGGCAACCTGATTGCAGGTGGAGGTTTCATATGAGAGGTTTTCATGGATCTGGCCTGAAAGTAGAGATCATGTCCAACATACCACTTGTCAGAGCTTACTTTAAATGGGGCATGTGATGGGGGAGCTAAGATGAGTTATTCCAGGCCAAGCAGCCACTCCCAAAGCATCCCTGCACTAGAAGATGTGCACAAGCCAGTATTCACTCAGGTGTGGTGGAACAGCTGCTGCCTTATTCTTATAGAGCAGGACTCAGAAAGCTAAGGGCAGCATAAAGTGTGGACTAATTTACTAAGAGTAGTGTGGGCTAATTTACTAAGCCAAAGACTCCATAAGTAATAGTTCATACAACATCTATAGAGCGGAAAAAAACAGGTTCAATTGTTGCCATGACCTATCTTAAGTAATATAATGATCAAACAATAAACCCAAGTGTGCCCTGGGCAGGCTCATGTGTTTGCATCCTTGCTAGGGGTTCCTGTGAGACGAGACGTGTGAAAATGGAACAGTTTCTTTACCCATAAAGCAGCAATACTAATAGCACTTCATGGGTATGTTGTGAAGATAAAACTATATTTCACTGTGTCTAAGAGTGCCTTCTCAACCAGTCAGACAATAAGGATGGTTACTGTTTGGCTATGAATAACATGCACACATGTAGACAATATGCAGATATAAATGGTTCATACTTGACCACAAATAAAATGCAGAAACTATGGTAACAAAGACTTTGAATTGAGTCAGATTGAGTATGAATCTTGGGTTTATTGTTTGATCATTATATTACTTAAGATAGGTCATGTAACAATTGAACCTAAGTTTTTTCCCACTCTATAGACGTTATACGAACTATTACTTATGAAGTCTTTGGCTTAGTAAATTAGTCCACACTACTCTCACTATTATTTACCATTACTGTCCTGTGGGTGTGCTTGTATACATAACCAAATACTGGAACTTTTATTTTAGTAACCAGTTATTGCATATGTCACTGTTTTGTTACCTTTGTATTTTTTTATTTCGTCAGTTCATCCAGTTTTCTTCCCAGCACCTGGTACAGAAAGAACAAGTACTTGATAAACTTGTGAAAATTGCAAAAGCATCTGGGCCTTTTCCTCATTGCATAAAGTAAACCTTACTTAAAATAGACAGTCTATTTTATGGGCAATGTATAGCCACATACCCTTCTTCCCCCCCCCCCACGTTTTTAGGAAATTTCTGGAGCAGTAATACAAATGGTATAAATTCATTTTGGTAGTTCAAATAAGCAAGTTTTCTTGATTTTTGTTGTGTGCTGTTTATACAAGAGAGGATCTCTCAGGAAGCACATACTCTATCATGGATGAAACAACTGTATAAGCAAATCAAACTGTAAGATTAGAATTATAAGAATGTACAGGTGATCCATGACATTGACATAGAGGAAGGATTATCTGGCTCCAACTAAAAACAGCTTTTATGACCAGGATATGAGGTATCTTGGTATCAATCATGTCAACATTATGTGATTCTGGTCCAGCTCCTTCTATCTTTGATAGGGATATACAAAAGGTAGATTGTTCAGACTAATGTAATGCACTTAGGGAGTCTATTTTCCAGACTACTTGAACCACTCTGCAGTCCTCCAGCGTTCTCCCATCTTCCTTATTAGACAAATAGTTTCAGAGATTGTTATCCCTAATTTTAAAGTTACAGTGACTGAAGCTCTCAGGTAGGGGTCAAAGCCGTCAGGTAGGGTGGGATATAGGGATTTTGAGTTCCCTGCCAAAGCTCTAACTATTCAAATAGCAATGAAAGTGAATACCTACTATCCAAGCTTTATGTTTTATACTGAGAGTTAAAATAAAACTATTCCTCCGTTTGTCCTTGCAAAGAAAGCTAGATAACTCACAAAATTCCAGGATGGAATGCAGGCAACCCCTGAATAGGGTCTGTATCTATAGGATTTGGTAAAAGGATGTTAGTATTCCCCAGGAGAGGTAGAAATGGGCACACAACAAACTGACCATTCTCTGGTTGTTAAGAACTGGTTCATATTTACTTAAAATGGATGTTCTCTGATGACACTGGTTAAACCATATGAACTATACAGTAACACTAATAATGCTCCTTATTGAATTTTAAATTAAAGCTTTGGGTTTAAACCTTCAAATCTACCACTACTATGTTCTCTAGCCTTGAAAAAAACACATAGGTTCTGTGTATCTCATTTACCTGATATACCTTCTTTAAGGGAGTCTTGAGGATAGAGGCAGGTAATTTGTTAAAATCATAGAATTCAAGAAATGTTAATTCCTTAAGTAAAACAATCTCCCAATCCCCTACATTTCACAACCCTAAATTTGTAGAGCAAAAGAAGTTTTATATATTGAAACTTCTACTTGACCATATATTTTATTTGAGCTTCTATGTGCTTTTCTAATATTTTTCCCAATTTGACAGATGGGGCAGGTGGAGGATGAGAGGGACTTGCACAGGAACTAAAGTCTGCTATGACTATAGCAAAGATCTCAAGATCTAGCCCTAGTCTACCATCTTTTTTTTTTTTTTAAGTGACCCACATTTCAAATACTTGTGTGTGAAATCATGAAGAGCTGTGAAAAGTAGAAAGTGAGATGAGGATATGTGTGGGTTTCTGGAAGTGTTTGCTAAATCCATACAGATGGGACAAATATAAAGATACACTTATTCAATCCATGTACAATAGCCATGTAAGTAATGCCGGCAGCAATTGGAAAATGGAATACAGGCCAGTACATTTGTTAGTAGAATTAAAGTGACCACTGCCAAAATGAATTACTCGATAAAGACCTGTTGAAAGAGGGGATTCTTAAGGAAGAAGAGAGATATTGTTACTGAGTAGAAAGGATGGAACAAATATTTTTCCGTACAGGAAGAATGCTATGTTGGAAAGAGGTGTGAACAAGTTTATAGGGAGAGTTGAATTTCGGTGAGATGATCTGCTTTAAGTTGTGATATTGTGAGTGTGACTAGGCCAGGTCTGGGCTTGTTGATTGGAATTTCTTCTTGATTCAGTTGATGTTTGCATCACCATCCCTTCCTAAGGGGCAGTGACTAGTTAGTGATTCTGATGGTTCATAGACCTGACATTTGTTGCTAATAACCCTCACACAAGGAAGATAACTGACTAGTGACTTCACAGACAATTATTTTAGAATTGTCCACCATTGAAGTCCTACTGCTATTTCATTTGCTAATGGCAGCTTAAGTGACTGTCCTATGTGCTTGTGCAGGTATAAGCTCTGGTGAGCCTACACTCACTCTTGTGCTCACTCGCTCGCTCTATCTCTCTCTCTCCACCTCCCCATCTGCCACTCTCTCCCTATTTCCCCCTTTCCCTTCCCCTCTTCCTTTCCTTTGTCTGTCTTTATTAGTTAATGTAGACTTGGAATGGGGACTTGGAGAATAGATTAGACAGTGCTACATTTGTGTTTCAGTCTTGGAATGTATTATAGGACTACACTAGGCCATTAATACATAAGACCCTCAAATAACAGAATGAGATATTGGTTGGTATGCATTTTCCATTTAGAGCCCCCCTGCCATTTACTGTGTCTTTCTTACCTAGAACCCCCCACCCCCAAAACCTTTCCCAGAGACTTTGAGAAGTGAAGGTCCTCTCTCTAAGGAAATTCTTTAACCTGGTTTCCTTGTTCTTGTGTAATTTTTTCTCTTTAACAAAGCCATAATAACAGTGTCAGAGACAGCTTTCTAGTTAGTATGAGTAATGTGGTTACTGTATTTTCTATTTTTATTTTAATATGCTTTTCCTGCTGTGGATTCTTTTTTGGTTTTAAAAATAGCAGTTGAGTAAATGTGGTAATTTGAAGACTGGTGCACACTACATCCTCTCTGGGATGTGATTCTGAAGGAAGACTTCACAACAGGCATTTCTTTCAAATTCCTTAGTGGGATAAATAGGAGAATGTTTGGAACACAGACCACTGAAAATACTGGCTTGTGATCAGCTTAGGCCAGATTTCAGAGAAATTGACATCTAAACAATAGAGTATCTATCCCATAGGTCTTTCTCTCTAGAGTACCCATTAATATTAAACCTGCTTATTTTATGGTGTGTTGATAAGACACACAATTAGGTAGCCAGGGATGCACCCTCAGCTACTTCATTCCTTTCTTTTATAAAAGTATGCACATGTATTTAAAAATATTAAATTAACAACAAAAGATACCCAAATTTCCCCTGAAAGAGTAATTAAGAGTTACTTGTCTCTGTGTCCTGTCCCTGCCAGAATTAGAGTTCATGCTGAGTATATTCCATTGAGTCAGCTATCATTCCATCACCAGCAGGGATTGCTTTTCCACGTATTGACATGTGAGGGAATGTCTGCCTTGCAGTAGCCATGGGCTTGTGCCAGATTTGGAGATCCATAGGGGCAATGCTGGGAGCTTTTCAATTCTAAATCAGAGATCCAATTCATAATAGCTGAGCCAGGGAAACTGGGTTGAATTTGTGGCCAAAACCACGGTGATTTTTTTTTTTTTTGCCTTCTCCTTTTTGCAGTGCTCTATTGCTTTAAAATATGAGTGCTTCTGTCCATTGATCCTCTAGCGACTTTATGTTGGATTCAAATTGTGGTCTCTTAGGTGAAAAGGTCAGTGTTTTATTCATTCAGCCACACATCGATGGAGATTAACTGAGAGCAGTATAAGACATTTGGATCCTGCCAGACCTAGGGCACTTGAAAGAAGTTTTTCTTTTCTCCTTAGCCTTCACTATGCCTGCTGAAGAAGAAGATGGCCCTGTCTTCTGGGAGTGGGGGAGGGTTTTGATTGGCTGTGTGTTAACTGCCTCAAATCCATGACCATAGGGTGAGTAAGAACCCCTGAGAATCAAACATGTCATCTATGTAGCATCACCTGATTTAGTGCTTTTTCTCAAGTCTGAGATGTCTCAGGGGGCCTTTTTTCCCTTGCAGCACTGATCTTTCAATGAGGTGCTAGTGTCTGTCCTGAGCAATAACAAGGAAAAACCATGAAGTGTGAACAGCTCTTATTAGGGGGGTAAATGTCATTAACGCCTTTGTAGCTTTCTCTGCAATCTGAATGCTCTTGTCAAGAGTGAGTTACATTGAAGGCCTCCTTTAAGATAATATAAATGGAATTTAAAATGCTGAAATTTTACATTTTAATTAAGCAAGGTCATTAGCTTTCTTCCCTTATGCATTTTTGGAGTCAATTATGCTTGTGTCTTATAAGGACACCCTCTAAAGTAAGGCTTTTCAAAAATCATCTGCAAAATTTATTTTAAAAATGAGAGAAATACTTGATTTACTTTAAGGCAAAGTTTTTGTTAATTTTTGGGTTTTGTGAAGAGCTTCTCTCTGACATAAATGTAGAGACCCAAGTGCGTGGCCATGGCATTCATATGTAGTGAGGAGACACTGGCATTTAAGTTAATGAGTAGGTCAGTATGAATTAATGAAAACCCTGAAGTATGTAATATTTAAATGTTGATTTTATTGTTTTCAGTACATAAACAGGAATCTTTCTCCTGCCATAAATTCCCTTTATGTAAAATTCTAGTACTCTCTTGAAGTTAAAATCTTATGTGCATAGACTTTCTTCTGTAATCCCTTCAACAAATATAATTTCACATTAATTTCTTTTTATTCTGGGCTGTGTCTTTGAGCTATAAAGTAAAAACCTGTTGTATAATTGTGTGATGAAAGACTCATACAAAGAGACAACTGTCTCTTACTTTAGGTATTAGTTTTTTAAAACTTTGAGGAGATAAATTCAGAAAACTTACAGACAAGATAGAAATACTAAATGAAAATTAATTGCATAGTACTCATTACTAACTTAAGATGTATAATTTAATATTAATGTTTATTTAGTGTGTAGTTTTTGTTGTACATTTGATCCTATGTCCATTTTTAAAAATCCTATTATGTCAAAATCATCTTTAGGTTACATTTTATGCCTCTATTTTAAGGACTCAGGAAAATGTATTCATTCAACAAAAGTTATTTAAGTGGCTCTTCAATGGAATTGGTAACAATATAAAAGCCATGCTCTTCTCTTGTAACTCTCATTTGAGTGGAGTTTGACACTCTAGTTACACTACAGGCAAGCAGAGGTCATTAGGGTACAGATTCTGTGAACATATAAACAAGATCTGTAATTAATGCAGCAGTGAGTTATATGTAAATAGACTCTTTGTACATGCTTCCAACTTTCTTGAAAAGTTAATGCTTTAAAGAATTTTAAACATGCCCTAGCTCTCTTGGGTGTACTATTAATTCAAACTCTATAATTAACTAAACCCTGTAAATTAACTAAACAAAGTTAATTTCCAACCCATACCCTACTTTTTGAGTTGAAAACATTTATTTCGAATTAAATGAGACTATGCTTCTATTGTGTAAAACCTGATCTATTTATTAGATCAGAAAACTTGTGTTTCCTTGTAATTCCTTAACTCAGAAATGTTTTGATAGGTTGATAAAACTTATTTTAAAATTTCCTTGTAGTTAAGTATCCAAGGCAATCATTGTTTTTTTAGTTCTATCTAGATTATTTTACAAAGCTATCCATGAAGTTGCTCAATTAGAATAGAAGATCTCCATGGAATAACTGTTGTTATTGTCATTAGGGAAGTGATGGGGCCAATTTAATATTGATGTTTTCTATTAAATATTAAGATAAAGAACATCAGATTTAAAATTGATCTCTATATGCTTAAATAGTTTCCTTGCATTTCATCTGGTAGAAATTTACTTCATGTGAATAATTATTTTACTTATAAATATTATATATATGTAATTAAGAAGGTGGTCATCTGCTGCCTGCCAGTGCAACTTGTGAAAGTAGTCTCAGTTTTGGAAGCATAATAGGGAAGGATCTTTTGATAGCAACATCTGCTTTGCCCTCTTCTCTCTTTTCTACCTTACACCTGGAATCAGGCTGTTAATATAAATTATGACTGCTAGGTTCACATTTTAGGATAACTTTGACAAAAAGATGTCTGGAGCATCAAAATTATTAAAGATGTACAGTAAAAGTTCTTTATAAATGTTTTCAAAGCACCAGATGGAAGGATGCTTTACTGCATTTATATATCCCATATGGAAATGTATCTGGGACGTGAAAGGGGCACACCCTTGGAAAGGAGACTACTTCTTAAAAAGCAACTTTATAAAAGAATCCTATAATACATGGTATTCATATATGATTTATTCACTTAAGCATATTGCTTTGATGGCCAGAGAGCATCCTGGGTATAAATTGTGGTTTCTCAGGCCTGAGAAGTGTCTGAGTCTGATAGTTTAAATTTCAAACTTCTTAGATTTGTCTATGCCAACAGGTAAAATATGTCTTGCTGTGAATCTGGTTACCATTTGTTTTAGTTTGGGTTTGACTTTCATTGATTGTTGAAATCATTGGATTCAGTTTTTTTCATGAAAGATAATGTATCTTTTTCGTGTGTTATTTCATATTAATGGCATTGGAGGGTATAATTTTTTTACAGCGTTCTTATTTTTAGAGCTATATATCTCATAATTAGTCTCAATTAGTAAATTAATCTAGTTCTCAGGAGAACTTGGAGGATGTTGGGTTTGGAATCTACTTATTTATAGCAATACTTGTGAAAGAGTAATATACAGTTGTTAAATGTAAGAATACTTTGTGATTATTTTTTTTTTGCAAGTGTGAGATGGAAAGAAAGTGAATATTCTTATGTGTTGGACAACATTAGACTTCTAATATAGCTATCAAAAAGTTTATACAGTCACTGAATTTGTATGAAGAGTCAAATATGTAGTCTTTCTGAAATAACACAAAATCAAAACATTTTCTTATAGTATAGTAGTACACAGATCTTCCTTAATCAGAATAGTTGACAAAGCTAAATTCTGTTAAATCTGGAACCTCTGAATATGTTTTATTATTTTTCTGCTAGATGGAAATCAGCAATAGGGATAGATGTGAATGTGTTAAGCATCATATTGTAAATATTTAATTTTAATGAAAATAATATATTAAAGTAGAGGAAATTCTCCCTGTATAGCTGAATCAGCTTTAAAGAGTGAACTTATAATACAGTATGTAAAAGACAGTTAATAGAAATACACTTTAAAACTACTTTTAATAAAAGTTTGGTTGAGAACAAAAACTATATTTGGCTTAGAAAATCTTCGTAAATTTTTCTCTTCCAAATTCATATTGAGGGAAAGAGTGACAAATCATCTCTTTTCATTTGTAGCAGAGTATTAGATTAAATTAGAATTCTATGAAATATTTATGGGATATAAACAGAGCTTTATTTAATGTTACAGTTTGTGTGGACAGGCTTTAAATACCAGACTGAGAGAAAGGAGAAATATTTTTTCTCCATGTTGAATAAACTTTGCAATGCATGATTATGAGAAGAAAGGAAAATAAATGAAAACAAAAGTCAGTTTTTATGACTTTTAAGTTGAGGGACCAGAAACTCATTTTTAGGTACAATAAAAATCCACATACCTCAGCTTATTAATGATATTTTAAAGTTTTTCTCCAGGAAAGAATATGACCAAACTTGACAGTAGAAAAATTCACATTCTCTTTATGAATTTCATCAACATTTTGGCCTTTGAAACCTCATTACATGCTTTTAAAACTAAAATATGGAAGTCTAGAGAAACATTAGGACTTTTTAAAAATAAATTTTATTGTTATTATTTTTTTATGTCACATCAATTTAATCTCCATTTAGTTTCCCAGGATCACCCACCACCTTCCCTCCCTGACCACTCCAGCTGGTCCCCACCCTCCCATTGTGTATTTTCATTTGGTTGTCCATATATTAGTGAAACCATTTGGTTTCTGTCTTTTTCTTTCTGACTCATTTCTGCTAGTATAATTTCTTCTAGGTACATCCAAGTTTCAATAAATTCATCAAATTTGTCATTTTTAATTGATGAGTAATACTCCATTGTGTATATATACCACATCTTCTTCAACCATTCATCTGTTTTGGGACATTTGGGTTGCTTCCATGTCCTTGCAGTTATAAACAGTGCTGCAATGAACATCCGAGCACATGTGTTCTTTTGTACCCACATTGAGGTCTCCTTGGGGTAGACTCCCAGAGTAGTGATTGCTGGGTCAAATGGTAGTTCCATTTTCATTAATTAGAGCATCCTAGGAAGACTTCTGAATGGTAGAATGGAACCAAAGTACTGAGGGCATTGATTTGCACCTTAGAGTTTTGTTTTATTGAAAGTTGATTCTTTATGATTGTATTAGTTATCCACTATTATCTTTATGATTGTATTAGTTATTAGTTATCCAGCATAGCAAATCACCCCAAACTTGGTAACTTAAGGTTACCATTACTCTCTTATTGTTCACAAGTCTGAGAGTGAGCTGGTACATTGATCATTTGCAAGGAGGGCTGGGAATAAGTAAACCAGTTGCTCCAGAATGACCTAATTTACACATCTGGCTTTTGGGATGGTACTGGCAATGAAGATAACCAGGTCATATTTGCTCATCATGGAATGGGTCATCTTAGATTTGTTCATATGCACATAGTTGCAAGGTTTTGAAGAGCAACAGGAGGAGGCAAGTCCACATGTGCACACAATTTTCAAGTGTCTGCTTGTTTTATTTTAACTAGTATCCCACTGAGTGAGGCAAGTCCATAACAAAGCCCAGAGATAGAGTGGGAGATGATTACACCAGGACACATGCATTACATGCAAAGGACACTTGAGCAATTTTGGGGGCCAGTAGTGTAATACCAACCATCAGATTAGTGTTTGAGGAGTCTTTGGTAGTAATATCTATGTGGCACTGAGAAGTCCTGAGGCAAGCTAATTTGGAAGCTGTCAAAGTAGTTCAAGTAGTCCAAGAAGGAATAAACCTAGCATTAAAGGTGGTGGGAGGGAGAGTAAACAGCAAGGTAAGATAAAACCACTTCTTGACTGGATTCAGTAAGTGAGGGAGAGCAAAGGTGCTCATAGATTGATTCCAGGCTTCAAGGTTGGGTAGATGGGATTCTAGAGAACGGTAAGGTTTTGGACCTAATTATGTTTGCAGTGAGCATAGCACATATGTGCAGCTTCTTAAACAATTTCTGTATCTGTGTTCAGAAGCATTAATGTGCACTGAGACTGCATGTGAAATTTCCTGTTTTTTTTTTTTTAACCTATTGCTTTAAATTCATAGCTGTAGCTTCACAAAGATCATTAAGTGACATGGGCAACTTTGCTGTAAGCAAAAATTCCAAAGTTTGAGATTTCCTAGTTTCAGTTCTCAGAACTGAATTTAAGATTTTTGAAAACTTAGTATTTACAGATATTGCATTGAGATTATTTTTGTATTTAAAAGTCTGTCAACTTTAATAAAGTTCAAAATTTGGTGATACCAACATTCTTTCTAAACCATTTTATTTTTCAGCACCAGATTATAAGAGTTTGACTCCCCCCTCCCCTTTAGTTATTTCATTTCTTAATCTGAGGTTTAACACTTCCAAATTATGAATGTGCTTTAAGAAAGTTATGTGTAAATGATACATAAACATATTAAAAACCATCTTCCTCTCAAGGGAATAGAAAATTAGCTCTGTCCCTCCTATATGTGGATAGAAATCCATGTTTTTTTCACTAGCAATATATGTGATTTACCTTAAAAAAGAGGTATTTGGAGAAAAAGAAATTTTGCCTCTAGAAGAAAAACATGCATTGTCTCATTTAAATTAAGATTGAGGTACATAAACTGTTAGGTATAGTAAATCACAATGTAGTTTCAGTGTATCAGTATTTCCATTTTATCATATGGTCTGTTTGGAAGACAGGATAAGGAAGAGAAAATGAAGAAGGAAGCAAGATCAAGCATTTTTAAAAAATTATCTCATGATTTTTTACACTTGTGGCTTTGCAACCGTATTTACAAGTTAGATCATTGTATATTTAGGTGTTCTGTGCTTTCATTATTAGCAGTGTCATTCTATGGTCATTCTCAATTTAGGTAAAACTAAAACAGGAAAACTGCCACAATCTCAGACCAAGAAAGAAATTTGCTTCTCCTAATTCAGAGTTGATGATTGCAAGCCACTAGATGATGGAGAACTTGTTAATTGACTCTTGGGGTCCATAGCAGTTGAGTTTATAAAGATATTTCTCATGTAACGATTCACTTAACATGTTAACCTGTTGAATAAGATAGTTTATTAATTTTATTTTATAGGTTACATATTACTCTAACATTTAAACCTGATAGTGGTGACAAAGCTAACAGCTTACAAAACTGTGTGTTCAACTTTGAATCTTATATCACATCTAGAGTTCTTTGCATTGGTAATGTTTATCTTTAAGCAATAACTGTATGTTTACTTATAGTTAAGTTTTAAAAAGTCATTTAGCATAATTAGAGTTATTTCATGGTCACGTTCAGACTCTTACCTGTGTCATGTAGATTTGGATGCTATTAAAATCATTTTAGAAGTCAATCATTTTTATAGTTACATGGAAATCTATATTACTCCTAAGTGGCAATCTAAAAATCTGATTTTTGGATTATATTTCTTGCTAATAAAACTTCTATAAAATTTTGCCAGCTGCTATAGGAAGACCCATAAAGCATTCATTTTAACTCTAGTAATAGCCTATTTTTCTTCTTGCTTGCATTTGTGAGATTCTGAATGGTTTGCTGTTTAGTTTGAACATATTTCCTTTCAGATGATTTACAATTAGCAATAATGTAAAAAAAATGTAATGTTTGTTTTCAGTTTATAAGCAAGAGATTGAAAGAATGGGATTGTGGCTGTAGTATGTAATACAAATAGGCAGATTTTTATTCCTGTGCAGATTTAGTTTTGGGAATATGAGTATTTAATTCATCCTGATTTTTGTCTTAACAAAGACTGCTATATGTTTAAGCAAAAGTAATTTATCTCTCAGTTTTTCTTGCATCATAACACCTATAAGCTGTGTTTTTTCATTGGTTAAGATTTAGAAATAGTTTAGTCTTTTATGCATATGTATACATACATGATATGTATGTATCATAGATTATTAGACAGTTTTTTAGAGAACACAAGATGAGTTGCAGTGGCTAGAATCTCATTTTCTCATTCACTAATTTACTATAAATACAGAATAATCTGGTTGTTTTAAAAATATTAATAACCCAGAATGCTTGTGACTTAATATTTGTGTTAGATTCTAGAAGCTATTCAGGGTACTTCCTGTACAAAGTACAAGCCATATATTTCATTTGTCATATCTAATGTTTTTCATATCTGGAAATCATGCCTACGTTATGTTTTACAAGACTTCATAAAAATAAGTCATCCAAAAAATTTATAGTTATTTTTAAAAATCTGTCATAGTAGCATCATCTTTTTTCTCTTCTTTTTTTCCTTCCCAATGGGTTAAATGGGATTTTATAAACTTGAAATGATTGTGTTTTTAAATGAAGTCTAAGTTTTGAAATTAGTCATCCATTATTTAGTAGAAGTTAGTGGTATATTGGTAAATGCTTTATAACAGCTGTCCGAATGTAAAAGCCTGAATTGAGTGTTTGCTGATTTCTATGGTGAAGATATCCCGCTATGACTAATTTAAGACTATCAGCACTACTCAGTGAACATGATGTTGGGGAAGAGAGTGTAGTGGCACACTACTGTGTAGTATTTCTGTTATACTAGATATCTATAGGAGAATATGCCCTCAAGAGCACAGTTCATACAGAAATTATTAGAGATAATTTTTTTCACTATGTATTGACTTTGTTTTTAATATTTCTTCTTTAATTGTAAATTTCTCCTCTGCAGTTTTTAGTAATGTATATGTTTGACAGCCAGCTAACAAAATGGGTGACCCTTTAGTGGGCAGCATCATGGACTGGTGTGAGCTGGTGTTAGCACACCACCACAGGAAGCCATTTCCTGTGACTGCTAAGATTGGGAAGGTCAGTGGTGTTGGCTGTGATGTAACACTCTGTGGTGGAAGGCAAACTTAATCTTGCTGCCCAAGCTAAAAGGACTGCCATTTTCTCTTTCCACTCAAATTATTAATCACCACCTGACCTATAAATATTGCTGTTTATATTAATATAAGGCTTGAGTGGGAATAAAATACCAAAGTTTTAATAAGAGGACTGAGAAAAGTTGATTTTACTGCAAGAACTCTACTTAACTTTTTTGTGTGTTTGTATCTCTTAGCTAATGTATACCCCTCAATTAAACACTAAAAGGTAAAAAGTTCTATCTTGATTTCTCATTTTGCAGTCAGTACCACCAAAAGTCATTCCAATAGCAAGGATAGCTATTTACATTTGTTTTTGTCAATAGGATATGTCAGTCATGTATGTTTAATAGGAAGTAGTAGCTATGTTCTTAACAAAAGAGAATATACTGGGATTCTTAAAATTTGTTCATACTCATTACCAACTGAATTAATGGAATGGATAGTGTAGTTTTTAAAGAGTCTATGCCAAATAATAGCAGAATTTTAAATGCATTTTGGTCAAACTTCGCTGTTATTTAAAATGAGAAAAAGAGGGTGAAGCCTCTTTATTGCTGCTGGCAACTTATACATGCTGCTATTCAAGCATTTTGAATACAATTATATGATAAAAATATAATTGATTTCTTTTGAGGAATTCAAGAGATCTCTAGACAAATTCATTTAGATGAGTTGACGAATCTCTGATGTGCATGGTTAAGAAGAAAAATTGTGCATTATTTTGTGTATAACCCTTTGAGTATTAATTCTGACCAGATCACACTGTAAATAATGTTAACTGTCATAAAATAAACACAGCCGGGGTTTGCACCATATGTTTTATAATTATTTTTTGCAGTGTCTTTTTTTTTGTTTGTTTTTACTGAAATGGAACCTATTGATAGCTCTGTGAAGTTATGTTTATATAAAAGTAAATTACACTTGTACTTTAACAAACTTGGCTTCACAAACTAGTGTCTCTAGGCAGTTCTTGCTTAAAAAAATTAAAGGAAAGCTTCTCTTCCTTCTTTTTGCTGTTTCCCCAGAAACATAGCCTCAAACTGAAATCTACTGTAGCATCTTTGTGCTGATTTCTTGCTCTTGCATATGTGAAGGAGATGCCTTTGGAATGCCATCCAGGGGAGGGGATATCCTAACCACTGAACTTGCAGAGGGTTTTTGGCTTAAGTAGTCCTAGAGTGGCCTTTCAAACAGAGGTTACTGTGGTCTCCTAGTTTGTTTTTTTGTTTTTTACCTTCCTGCTTGGGAGTGTTTAACACTGTTAGAAGTAGAAGCTCAAAGCTCCTTTAGAACATTTAGGTAATTTTTAAAACTGTTATTATTTTTATAATCACCATCTCCTCTTGATCTCAGGGGAGGCTGGGAACCCTTGATTGTCTTTAATAGAGTGTATGAAACTGATAGTGCCAATGGGAGGTGGGTGGCAAGTTTCATAACATGCCAACCTCCTCTTGCCCCCTCCCTGCTCGTTGCTAAATATGTCTCTTGGCAGATCTGACAGTATCCATAATTATCGGGCACCATGAGCCCTGACTGCAGAACCACTTCTGCATGACACCTGTCCAACTCCTGCTCCCTACACCTTCTCGTGCCTCAGCTTGCTGACTCGCCTCATGTTAGAGCAACAGTCTGCCGTTAGGGAACTCGTTTCTCTTGTCAAATTTTCAGACACCAGTAGTCTGCCCACACAGTTTACAACATACACAGTGGTTTGTGTTGCAACCTTTCACACAGTAGGCATTTCATAAACTCTTGGGAATGAATGAGAAAAGTTCAGATAGACACTTATTTTGTCATTATGCTTCCCATTTCCCCATGTTAAGTGCCTTCCCTACTCTGGACAGATTTGCTTCTTGCAAGATACTCTTGTCTGTGAAAACTAATTTTGATCATCATTTTCTCTCACAAACAGACAAAAGGTTTGCTTGATTTTTATAGATGCCTGGACAAGAGAGTCTAGGAAATCCTGTTTGACTTTGATAGTACTGAGTAATTCTCATGCTAGGGAGCAGGGTGAAAGCAGTAGATACAGGTATAATGATTTTTGGAACTTTTATTTCAGAATGTTTCAGTGAAATAATGATATTGTAAATGGTAGAAAACTTGAAGATGTAACTGCATTTCAGTGAAAATAGCCACAAAGAGAATATTTTTGTAAAGGTGGAAAATGAGCAAGTAGTACCACTTTAGGGTTCAGGCCCATGGAGAGTCCATCTTAGAAATGCTTTAAAAATCTTTGTTTCTGAGGAAGAGCTCATAAAACTTGGGTTTAAATTTTTTGTTAAATAATTTTTAGGTGTTTTTGGAAGGTTGAATTAAATATAAACCTGTCTTTCTTAGAATTCCATTTTTTGTATATTTTATTTGGAGATTGATACTGCATATAATATTTTACCTCACTAGATAATTGGTAATCATCTTCTGTTATGAAGGGTTGAACAACTTTTCTTTACACAGTAGAGAAAACGAAGGTTATAGTTTGGTAAGATAACTTGTCCTTGAAATACAAGACAGATACAAAAATTTAAACATTATGGTAGCATATAATATAAAAAATTGAAATTACTCTAACCTTTCCCCAAAGACACCCCCCCCCTTATTAATAGTTTGGTATATAGTCCTTCATATTTTTCCATGCATAATAGTTCTAATTAATTTCTACTGGAGTAAAACATGGGTTCATTATATATTCCTTTGTATCTTGTTTAAAATTTCTATGATGTGTCGTGGTCTTTGTAGCAAAGCCGTGAGTGGTGTGCAAGGGATGTCCTTTCCACTTGTGACCAAGTCTCTGGAATCTTTGGAAGATTAGTCTGTGAAGATGTGATTAAGGATCTTGAGCTACAGGAATAACTTGGATTACCTGAGTGATCCTTGATAGTGTTTTTATAAGACAGAGACGGAGAGAGATTTAGAACAGACGCACATACACCAAGAGAGGAAGTGATATGAAGATAAAGCCAGAGTGAAGTGCCCACAGTATCTGGTCTTAGAGTGTTTTAGATCCTATACAAATGAAACTATCTATATTGTTAAGGATATTTATTCTCATAGATTTTTGCCCATGGACCAAAAGCTAGAAAAGAAGTATGGGACAGAGTTCTCCCCGGGCCTGGGAATGGAGTACATCCCTACCAACATCTTGATTCTTGATTCTTTCTACTTCTACAGAAGTAAGAAAACTAATTTTTTTTTAAGCCAATGATGGTGCGCTAATTTGTTATAACACTTCTATAATAGACTTCTTTTCAGGGTGGGAAATAAAAACCCACCTGTTCTTTTTAACTTCCATAGTTTTCCATTGTGTGACTATACTATAATTTATTTAAATATTTTTTATTTAAAGATACTTGGGTTGTTTCCAGATTTTGTTTTATAAGCATTGTTTTGTTTAAGAAATAACCTTATGCATACATGCCACATACATATTACTGTGTATGTTTGAGTACTTTTGCAAAATACCTATTTGGAAATAGAATTTTCAGGTCCATAATAACTCCTTATACAACAGTTTATATTTTGAATAGGTAATATACACACAGGTACCTCTGCCACTCAGCTCTTGCAGTTACCCATCTCAGATTAATTTTATTATGTTTATTATTCTTTTATTTATCTTTCAAGAGATGGTTTATTATTATGTACATATAAACTTTTTTCTATCACTTTGATCATTTTATATCTTGCCTTTTTATTCACATGACTATATAATGGAGGGAAGAAAGTTGTGTTTACTGCATTTATTTATTTAAGTCCTATATATTCTTCAAAAAAGTTTGTAGTAGTTTATACTCTATTAATAATACGCAGCTGCTTTTGTTTTCCAAAATGAGACAGGTTCTTAAATACCACTTTTTTCCCCCTTCACTTGACTGCTCTTATTTTATAAGTGTTAGCAAAATGCATATGGCCTTAGGAATTTTCAGATCCTATAGAAATAAAACTATGAAGTTTTGTTAAGGATATTTATTGTCATAGATTTTTCAGTTCAATATGTATCGAGCTTCCAGCCTTTCAGAGCATTGAACTGAGAAAAATAACTTCCACGTTGATTTTTCTTACTTAGTATTAACACATGAAGTAGTTTTCATTGTATCTTCTTAGTTTATAGACTAGAGTTACAATAGAGTAGCATTAATATTAGTTCGCAGCACACTAATAAGTCATGTTTACTGATATATAAGCTATATGGCAATTTTGTATCATAAGTATCTTAAAGTGATAATTTTTCTAGCAATTTCACTTTTAAACCAAACTTCTGTAGTTTCTTTTTCTCTATAGTTTTTTTCCTTCAGATTTTGCTCTTTGACATAACTTCAGTAATTCCAACTTCAGTTTACTCTTGGAAATACAAGATAAATTTGGCATCTGTTCCGTTGTTAAAGCCCTCAGGAAAAATTATGAAGCTGTTCTTACAAATGCATCATTATTATTAAGGACCATAATTCATCTCATGGTTATCTCTACCTCTTTTCTGGGTTCGCGGTTGACATTCCTTACTAAGCAAGGCAGCATTGCAAAGTCTCATCTCTCCCACCTTAATTTGTAGCGATGCATTACATTTGGTGACAGGCAGTTGTTCGTGCTTGAATAACCCAGGATTTGAATTCTACCGTTTGTGGCATCCATGTAATGCTTAGCAGTAGGTACAGCTGTTAACTATTTGCTTGTAAATAATCTTTTTTCCCTCTCAACCTGTCTCCCAGGTAGTGTACCTGTCACCATTAATAACTCTTCAGCAGTTCCCTCGTGATTTGACCCATCACTTGTCTTTCAGGAGAGCTGCTCTGCCCTGCTATTGAAACTTATATAGGTTCCTTCAGCTAGTCAGTCACTATAGTAGTCTTACTGTTGCAAGTCCCCTAACTTGTGGGCAGTTCTGTTGTTGAGCTTTGCAGGCAAACAACTGAACACTTCATTGAATTTGAGAAAAGTGGTGTTGCAGTTGGGGTTATGAATAAAAGACCTCCCACTGGGACCTCACCCAGGTAAATGGGCTATTAGGTGACTGGGGATGAATGGTGAAGATCTGTCTCTGGTGCCACGCCTGCATGTGACCGTTATAGGATTATCCATCATCTTCTGATGTTCACAAACTTGTGGTTGCTGTTCTTCAACTGGCTAGTGAATTCATCAGATATGGCAGTCTGCCTGTAACTGAAGTTTAAGAAGATGAGGCTAGTAGCTATAATTGAGTGGATGGGAACTGACCCCGAAGAAGTCCTATGGTAACTTTGTGGTTCTCCTGTGTGGATCTGTGTTCACTTGCCTCCAGTGTCTGTATGCCTGAGTTGGGTTGCTTCTAGTAGCTTTACAGCTAATTCCTGCCTGCTTATAGACCTCCCTTAGCTATCAGTTTTCCAGGAAATTGTTATTCTCTGTATTTAGTGTTGGCCATACCACTTCAAGTACCCATATGGCCATTTTTATTTATCCTTTACTATACTCTGTAATAATTTTATTATCTATTTCCACTAAATTGTAAATTTTTGATGAAATTTTCTTAATGTTTGTTATACCCACATTCTGGGCACATCATAGAACCTCAGTAAACTTATGTTAAAAGAATGAAAGAGAATTTATTTTTTGAGCCAACTTCCATCTATGCCATGGTCGTATGGAGGGAGTGTAAGCAATAAATTACAGGAATGTGCCTTCTACCATACAATGTGTTAGTACCAGGTACAGATAGGAAAAAAAATTTCCATTACTTTTTTTTAATGAGTGACTAATGTTACCCACTTCTTTTTCTGAGGATATATCTTCGCTGTACAGAATTATTTCCAAAGACTCAGAAAATGGTGGAGAATACAAAAAAAGGGGGGTGGGTGGGATACATTAGACTATATGTGGGAAATACCTTGGTATTTTTTAAGCAGACCATGATTTTAAAATAAGTTCTCCAAGGAGATTAATCAGTTTGATATTGTGTCAGTTAGGTTTTCATTTGGAAGTGGATTTACCCTCCAGATGATCTTTGTTATTCCCATCTCACTGAGTGTAATGTGATAGGAAATATTCAGATGTCTGACACCTAGGACTGTGTCATAGGTAAAAAATATGTGTTCATGTAAATTTAATATATTGTATCTTGTATATACATGCACATATAAACATTTTGTGTGTATGTGCATTTGTCCTTATACATGGGTATTGGAAAACTCATGCCATGTGAGGTTATTTCTGTATAATTAAAGTCAGTAATCTAAAAGGGTGAGAATCTTGAATGTTTAGGGAGACTCTGAAATAAGCAACAACTCAGAATAAAGCCTGTTAATTTACTTTCATAAGGATTAGGACAACTGTGCCTATAGAACTTATCCTATTAGATAGAGTGATGGAAAAATTAACAAATTTAAAAAGTACTTTTAAGTTCACAATTAATTCTTAATTCACTCTTAATTCTGCTGTGCAGAATAGAGTTTTGGAGTTAAAACACATTTTTTTTTAAAAAAAAGTGCTTTTAGTTAAAAAAAAAATACACGCGTAGAGGACTATAGTTGAAAGTAAATCTTTGATGTTCCCATTCTGGGAAAATTCTATGCATATAAAGCACACATACCCTTGTAGTTGAGTAATAAAAACGTTGAAGAGGAGGGTACAATGAGCACATCACTCCACATTTTACTTATTTTTGCTTATATATCTTGTAAACAATTTCACATCAATACATAAAGGACTGTCTCTCTTTTTTAATGGCTGCGTTGTATAGATGTATCATTATTTATGTGTCTGTTCTCTTACATACTGATAGACTAGACTGAAACAAAGTTTTGATTTTTGGCATTCTGATACAGTGACAGAAGATGGGGACAGGTGGTGTGTCTGGCATCACTTTCGTTTTCCTTTCTCTTGATAAGGAAGGTTTGTTACCTTTTATGATATCTGCATTTGTTTTCATTTTTCCAAAATACCTTTTTAGGTTTTTTACATATTTATGTCATTGTAGTTGTTTCCTAATTAATTGTTAGCAATTTTCTTTTTTCCTAAGGAAATTTATCTGGGGCTTATCTGAATTGAAGCTTGGTGTTTTAAGTTGATATTTAGCTCTTTGTTTTTCATTTGTTTTTGCCTTTCAGGTATTTTCCTTAACTTTCATTTGATTATCTTAACCTTTGACAGACTTTTGAATCTTGAATCTGGCTTAGAAAGATCTTCCAGTCTTTAAGACAATTGGATTGATTTCGTGTTACCAAATAGCATTTTTGTGTTGTATGTGTAGTCACTGAGTTTTAGTCTCACTGAATACAGTTTCAGCCAGAGTGTTTATATTTCTTGAAATAGTAGAAGTAAACTGTATATGAATTTTCTGTTTCTTTTTCCAATGGTATGTTATTTTCATGAAATTTGAATAAAGTATATTTTAAAAATCAAATCTGTTATAGATATAAATAGCAGGATCCTAGTAAACATATAGGTTACTTAATTTAAGCTTTTAATTTAAACTTTTAATGACTTTAGGTACAATAATGAATGTATCTTTAAAATAAGAAATCAACAACAGAAAACCGAGAAAGCTACCACAGTCTAGTCATGGAGATGGAGATTCAGGCATTTTTTTAAACTGCTTAAGGAAATTGTGCTCCAGAAATGTGTTCATTGAATTTGTCATTTTTAATTGATGAGTAATATCCCATCATGTATATATACACATTTTTTTCATCTAGTCATCTGTTTGGGGGGCAGAAACAAGTCAAAAAGAAAAAGACAGAAGCCAAATGGTTTCACTAATATATGGGATATAATATGGTGAAAACATAAACAAAACCACTGAGGAAAAGTCAAAACAAGCTAAGCATCAAACTGAAGCACACAACTTTGAGCAGGAGGGTAAGAGTGGGGGTGGGAGTGGGGGTAAATCCCTGGGATTATAATGATGTGAAATTTATATATAAAGAAGAAAAAAAATGTGTTCATAACAATCCTTTCTGGCTGCATCCTGACTTCTCTCTCCACCTAGAATACTCTGTAACTCTGAAACTTCTTAAAAACTAAGGCAGAGGGTGTTGAGGCTTAAACCTCTTCACTCTGATAACTCTACTCTGGGTGTCTGCAGGAGATCACACTCTCCATCAGTATGATTTCCTTTCTTTAGCATGCAGTACTGACAGCCTTAAAGGGGTCAACTTCTGCCTATTGACTTCTTTGTAAGTTTATCAATATTATTGTTTTTTTTTTTATTCGTTCATTCAGTGAGTATTTATGGAGCCACTGTTCTATGCCAAATACAATGCTATTATCTTTATGATGATTTGCCTCCAGGTACTATGCATGGTGTTTCCACCTTAAGAGTTCCCCAGGAGATATAAGTAAAGGAGAAAGTTGATGAAGCATCTTAATTATAACACAATCCCATAGAGTGGCATTTTTTTTGTTTTCAGTTTTGGTTAGTTTTTTTAATGAAACTAAAGTCAGAATTTCAAAATGCAGTACAATTATAATAGGGTATTCTAGCCTTTCCTTTTTCTAATTCTTTAGTTACATGCAGCTATTTTGTGGTGTTTTAAGGAGGATTTTTTTTTTTTTTTGAGACTAGGTCTCACTATGTTACTGGGATAGTCCCAATCCCACAGACTCAAGTGATTCCCAGACTCAGTCTCCCAAGTAGCTGGGATTACAGGCACCCACCACTGCACCCAGCTGCTTTTTCTAGAACCAGGTCTCCCTATGTTGCCTAGGGTAGTGTCGAACCTGTGGACTCAAGCAATCCCTGTCCTCTTGCCTCCCTACATTTGGAGTATAGGTGCATGCCACCACACCTGGTTTTAAGGAGGATTTAATAGGATTCATCCTCACAGTTTTCCAAAGTAATTTTGTGACCTGAATATAATCTTCTGTGTGTTGTATTAATGCAAAGAACCATTTTCATTGCTATTTTGCTTTGCAAAAATGTAAATAGACATTGAAAAGAAAAATCAATACCTGTGTTCTTTCTTTACCACTTTAGTTTCCATGTTTTTTTTTTTCTTTTTTCTACTTTTCTCAGTTTTCTGATGAAGTGAAAAATTAAATAATAGCCTGAGACTGAGGGAGGGGGGTGTGAATTTGTGTACATCCAGTTTTTCTTAATGGGGTTGAAGCTCCCTTTTATTTCCCTTCATGTGTAGGCTGGTTAGGTGACTTTATACTTTTCTGGGTAGTTAGGGGTTAAAGGAGGGTCGGTGGTTTCCAGTTTTGGCATTTTTCAGCTGTTCCTCTAGAGAATATAAAGTGCCTGTGGAGTAGATCCAAACCAATGGATGTTTAATAAGAGAATGGAAAAAAAAATTAGCTAAAGAACATTCTTAGGTGCATTAGTTGCCTTGCTTTCTGTTGCAATAATTGTTGTGCTTTATAGTTTTTAGCATTAACACTTAAAAAAAACCCTAAATCCTGAAAAACTTTAAATGACCTTCAGGCCTGTTGGCTCCCACTGTTTAGTTTATCAAGTCTCTGTCACACCCTTCCCCCTCCATGCAAAAAATCCAGAGGGAAGTGTGAAAAGCATCAGAAAGTCTCCTTTATGCCAGTTCAGCCTTTTAGTCGTTTGCCAGCACCTTCATCTCTTCATATGTTTCTAGCTTAGGTCTAACATGGAACAAAAACCCGACAGCAATGGAGACCAGATGCCGGTATTTCTTCTCTGTCACTTGGCTGCTGAGCAGATGGAATTTATATCAATCGGGCATGCTAGGAGGAAGAGGCCGTGGCAGCCAACATGTGGAACTGGGGCTGAGTGACATTTCTGCTAATGTTTTGTCCTTGTAGAACATTATGCTTCCTCTTTGCTTATGAGCTGTGGTTTTCCTGACTCAGACGAGGTTCCAGCTCCAGCTGGAATGGCTGTCGCTCTTCCCCTCACCCCCTGCCCCCCTTTCAGAGAGTGCTGGGAGCTACAGAGGAGTAGTGGGGCCTGTACAATGGAGCTCTTTATTAAATACCTGACATCTGCATGCAATGCACCAAAATCATCTCAGCTCAAGCAGAGGAATGCACTGGGCATTACTAGTCACTTTTTGTCTGGTGTGCCATGTGCTTGTTTGATTTATACAATCAGTGAATGCTTCTGGCAAAAAAGGATGTTGAGCATGTTATTGGAAGGAGGGAACTTTTAATTTTTTCCACGAATCATTGTCAAAGACAGACTTAAAATATGGTTTTAAAAGCAATTATAGCCATCACAGGGATTTCTTGCTGTGGTTTAAAAATGTTTGCTTATATGCTGTCCTTTCATTTCAGGTAAAAAGATCAGAAAACTCAACACTCAGTGGAAGGAGATAGGGAGTTATCACCATTGAAGGCAATATGGAGATAGATGTTCCCATCTATAGTTGGTTGGAAGTGACTCTTTTAAAGAATTTTATATTGCAGAGAATCTCTGGAAGAAAATAAAGTAGATGGTTAAAAAACAACAACAGGTACACATAAGAAAGAATTAGAAAGGTGATTTTCTGTTTCCTTCCTCCCACAGAAAAGTATATTTATTACCTTTTTTGTATTTCAAGAAACATGTACACATGTACAAATCATTTTATTTTCTACTCTAATGATGTAAACCATTTACCTGTTTGTGGCAAGTAAATAAGAAAAGACTGCCATGTTAATACATTATTTTAGAAAGCACAGAAATGATCATGAAATTGCTGCTGACACTACAAAATTATCTGCTATGTCCTCATTCTTCCTTTCTCAAAATGATAGAAATTGAACTTGAAATTTTGATTGGTTATGATTGGGTTGCTGAGTGATTAAGAAAAGAAAACCAGGCCAAAGAGTTGGAGAGGGCTTGATTAGTTTTGCCCCTTTCTTTTAAGAAATCAGTTTCTACAAAAAATAATACCAAAAATTGACCATTAATCTACAGGTGGATCAAAAGCAACTTCTGGCAGATCTGTTTCAAATACATCATTCATGTATATCATGAGTCTTATAGCAAACCCCCAAGGACACCTAGCCATCTCTTTCCTTTCAGGAAACCTAAACCTTTGCTGTCAGTTTGGTACTTTGCTTTTAATTATTCTCCTGCTTGGGGAATTCCTCCTTATGTCTTATTCCTTGGCATGGTGATAGCTACCTCAGGATTGAAGTGAACCTATGTAAATAGGGTAGAAACTGGGATAAACCACTATCCCTAGTGTTTCTGGAGAGTATACAAAATCTGTCCTGCTTGGAGAAAATGTCTCAAAATTGTCTCAGACCTTGCTTGTTTTTGCTTTCCTGTTTTCTCATCCATGCTTGTCCCACACTACACACAGAACATCTTAACTATAGAGTCATTTAAGCTTGGTGTAAAAAGCCACTGTCACTGTTGTATACTTCAGTAGCATGTGCAGTGAATTCTGGAGTTAGCAAAATCATTCCTCAGTATGCATTCTTAAGTACTCAGGAATGAAATAAATTATTTAGATGGTGTTTGGATAAATGGAATCTCCTTTTGTCTGAACTCACATATGTGCTGTTCAGATAATGTCATATCTTTTGCTCTCTAAACTCTTGCCATCTGAACTGTGATTGTCTGAACAAAGGAACAATCATGGATTCAGATAGTGAGAAATATCTTTACACCCAACTACGTACCCTAATCCAGAGGAATGGAAATCTCTTGCTATCATTTCAACTTGAATTTATACCAGTTCTTTCCTTGCTCAGTTTTATATTTAGTCCATCTTGTGTTTTGAAACTTTGGATTCTTTCTTAAAGATTTTCTTCCTTGCTCTACTGCTCTTCCACAGCCACCCCTGTTATAAAGCAGAGGCCTTTCATGTCTGGAATGCTTCTAGGTGGAAGAACGAAGTGTCATTCAGGGGTGGTATTTAAGGGCAGTCTTGAATAGTCGAATGTGATTGTTATACTCTAGGCTGAGTCTCTCCTAGAAGCATAGAAGATGCATGAGCACATTTATCTAAAGGGAGAAAGGGCAGATGTCATCCCATAGAAATCAGATTATGGTACCTAGAGTCCATGGATGCCTGTCATTCAGACATCTCCAAGAGAATTCTTGAAAATAATTTTATTTTGGTCCTTGGATTCTGGATGGAAGCATGTTTGGTTTCAGGGATTTGTGGCCCTTACCCATGCCAAGGATGTCTCCTACTGTCTCACAGATGTGGTCAACTGTTGTCTTCTAGAATGAGAGTCCCTTGGCTCTACAAAGAACTACTAGGTGTAGCCTTTGAGATTATGTGTAAAACTATAACTGTGTCTTATCAGATGTGTGAATTTGAGATAGTAACCTCAGTGAACTTCACTTCTTTCTGTAAAATGTGGATGACAGCATCTACCTTAGAAGATGGCAAAAATCAGACTCAAAAAGTTAAAGTACCTGGCACATAGTGAAAAACTCCACAGGTAGCAATTGTTACTGTTGTTAGTGCCTGCACACAGCCATGGCAACCTTGACTAGCCTTTCTGATCTGTCCTTTTAGGTTAGCTTGGTTGGCAGTATCCCCAAGTATAACCAGAATGAGTACAACCACTTCTATTAGAGATAATTAGCTACTATAAAACAAGAAATCCCAGGAGTAACATTGCCTATTCCTGTCCAAAAGATATACTTCTCCTCTTTGAATTCCTACATCTTAAGAGGAAGTCACCTTCTAAATCTGCTATCAAGAATAATTTGTGGCACTGTCTCCAACCCAGTAGAAAGGCCCAGTTATAGTCTTCTAACTGGAGTTGATGTCTTTAGGGTTTTTGTTTTTATCCCTTTCTAGAACTTTGCCTCAGAATCACCCTCTGACACCTATTCTTCTCTGTGTTGATAGCACAAACTGCCAGAACTTATTATACAAATGAAGGTCATGTTTCTGAGAGTTTCAGACAGTCTTGAGTCACTACTCTTAATTTTTAAAGACAATTGAAAGACAGGCCAGCAAATAGTGTATTAATCTTTATTAAAAGAAAATGGGGGCAAAGCTCTTGCTTATGTCTTTTTCTTAAGTTTAAAATGACAGTTTTGGCAAACACATCTTCTCTTCTCAACATAAGGATATGCTGGTGACACATCCGCATTTTTTCTTGCTTGACCCATCAAACTATATCGTGGAGACTTTATATGACTTTGGCCCCTTTCTATATCTAAAGTTTCATGAACTTAGATTTTAAGAGAATAAGATAAATGATAGTTAAGGGAGGTGTTGACTTTAAGCATAGAAACTACTTCTGTATTTTGTAATTGCTTTCATTGTTTTTAAAATCAGTTCAACCTGCACAGAAGTGTATAGTGTAGCTATTAAATACAGTTTTTATATAGCTCTTCCTCCCAGAATTTCACTCCCATGCAGTAACTGGTGTTCTCCATTAACCAATTTGTTGGTGTTCCTTCCAAACAGGAAGTTTATAAAAGAATTTGGTTCAAACCTAGCATGAGATATTTGTGCCAGTAGCCATATTGTGGGTTGATCTGTAAGTCTCAGATATGGTTCAGAATTATGCACTTCTCAGCAATGGCTCCAAGTTCCTGTTTAAAATCAGAATATATATATATATATATTTTATAAAGATGACACTTTTTGAATTTAAACATCCCAGTTTTTTTTTTTTCTTTTAAATAATTAAATAGATGTTGTTCTTTTTTGTCTCTTCTAAGCTTTGGAGAGAAGGATGCAAACTAATGAACTTTACACCACTACAAATAGAGTCTCCTTTCCATCACAAGACATCAGGTCAGGTGTATACACTTTATTTGAGGTTATTTTAATGTGTCAGTAAAATTAATTTGTCAATGTACATTTTGGTATATTAGGTATACAACCTTCCCCCCTACTTTCTTTTCTGGCGGGGAGCAGAATTAAAACACATCCATGTGATCAGAACTGGACTAGGATTTCTGGCAGAGCTATACTTTGTATATCACAAAATCTTGAATGCAGTAAGAACCAGTATTTCCGTATATATTCACCTATCCTTGCCTTTCATTTTGCTAAGACTGACTAACATTTAATTGACTTGTTTATGCTTTAGAAAGGAAAGAAATTACCTTATAGGGGTATGTAAGCTTCTGAGTTTCTCAGCTGTAAGCCTCGCCAAGTTGCCCTCCTCTGAGCGACTGCTTTACTTCTTAACACACAGATCCTTATACACAACAGTAAATAATCTACAATAAATTTGAATCTTATCTCAATCTAAAGACACCACCATCATTACGGGGGGATGTTGTTAGTCTACAAAGCCTCCATCAGTTTAGAACAACCAGCAGTGTCCACACTTTTTGGCTTCGTCTGGATATTGTTACTGGTGTGTTGCTGCTGCATTCCTCAGTGCCGTTTATGGAGAGGTTTCTTAAACATTGGTCTTGTCACAGTCCAGCTGACCAGTTTAAAGCAGTTGTACTATTTTCCCTCAGAATCAAAGAGTGTCTAATTATCTTTTACCACTTAAAATTAGAATCACTTGATTACCAGACTACATATGGAACAAGTATAAAAGATAGCATTTTAAACCTCTCTGGGTGAACTTTTTTGTTTTTTCATGTTCTTATTAAGGTATAATAGCTAAATCTTAATAGGAGATTGACCAAATTATTTTGGATATAAGATTAAGAAAGAAAATGAAGCATTCATAATGAACTGAATTAGTTTGGTATGCTTAAAACTGTACATGTTAAATAAACTGGCTGTTGGATATAAAGACTCAGAGTTCTCACCTGTGTCCTGTGGTGTTCAGGATACCAAGTTGATAAATAAATAGTGTTTATCTTAGTTTACATTAAAAGTTATCTTCAGATCTGCATACTTGTTACACCTTTATAAACTTACTTCTTCAGACAGGATTAGCATGTTTAGATTTAAATTCTCTGTCCAAGCATTTAACCTGTAAAAACCCCTCACAAGCGCAGCAGAAGGCACCATGAGGACATTGACCACACCAGATCTGTCTTTGGTTGGTTTAAAAAACAAACATCAAAAAATAAATAAATAAAGAGAAAGAAAAAAAACAAAGAAAAAGTAAAAAAGAAAGAAAACCCAAACCCAAGCAGCACAAAGAAAATGCATGTTAATGTGGCTGAATATTCATTAGAACCCTGCAGCCTGGGGCTGGAAGCACAGTAGGCTGTGTGTTTACCAGGCCACCCCAAAGGCAAGAGGGCACCAAGGCACTTATAAACAGTGGCGCAGCACAAGCCGTGTTGTCTTTGAAAAGTTTTCATTTTCCCTTGAATCAGCTACAGTCTCTTACTTAAGGTCACTGCAGTTTGCAATCTTTGGCAGAAGACTTCTTCCTTTTTTGGTAGTGGCAGTCTGACTTTTTTTTCCCTTTTGGAAGTGTTTTCCTCTCAAACTGCCATTATCTTCCAAACCTGTTTCATGTTATCATTGTCAGATGCTTCTTCTCTGAGTTTCTTAGAACAAAATGTGATGATATATATATATATATGATTTTTTTTTTTAAGCATAGAATTGAAACTCATATGGTTATGATTTGAGAATGTCAAGCTTGATTTTTTTTCAGAGTTAAAAAAAAGCGTACCTTTTTCTCTGGGCAGTGAACTCCTTGCAGAGACATCAAAGAGAATGTGTACTGGATCAAGGTGATTTTTTTTTTTTCAACCACATCATTGCCAGCTGTGGTGTTTATGATTAGAGGCAGGCGTTCCAGACACCTCCCGAGTCCTCACTAAGCGTCAGATCTTTAACAGGATCCATCCCAACTGAGTGACACTAAACAGACAGCCAGAGGGGAGTTGGTGGGATGGAGAAAGAAAGGGGGTGGGGGTGAGGGAGGCTTTGGTGCCTGGTGCACACACCAGCCAGGCTATATAACAAACTGCTAATGCCAGGCTGCAGGCGCCCAGAGGCCTCGGAGCATGCCTTTCAGCACAGCTTTCATTAGCCAAAAGGGTGACTAGAGCCCAGCAAACAGTCATTGATCCCTTCTCACCGGGCACAGAGATGTGCAATGTTCAGGTCACAGCCCAGCTGGCTTTGAAGCAGCTCCATTTCACACCACTGACAGCCACAGACTGCTGGCTTCCAGGAGCTGACACAATTCCCTTTCCATCTCCGTGCTCTGCTCCACACAGCTAACTACAGTGAATTCCCTTTGGATGTTGCCTCTACTTGCAATATTAACGCTTGTTTACTGGTCCTGTTGATGAAAGAATTCTACAACTAGCCAACAGTACTGATAGCAGTGCAGAAAAGGGAACTCTTTCCTGCCTTTTCTCTTCTGATTCAGAGTAACTTTTAGGCAGTTTTGCTAATTTCAAAAACCAGAATATACCGCTGGGAGCAGGAATCAATGCAGTGGGGTTGAATTGAATATTTGGGTATTATTAATATCAAATTGATAGAGCTTTTTCCAGTGAATGCCAATAAATAGTAAAGAAAAAAAGCAGTTCAGTTGATAACTAATTGTTTTCCAGTGTGCAAGTGTTTTTTCAATTCTCCAAAGTGTCCGGAGATGTATCATTTGTGACTATGGGAATTATAATGCTTTAAAAGACAAATGGTATTATAACAATTAAATAAACCGTGTTTGTCTGTTGGGTAGAAGGAATGGTAAAATTTGCATGTTAACTCAAAATATTTTAAAAGAGGAAAGGCTATTGATCGATTCGATTTCAAAGAGGGAATCAGAAAATAAGCTGGTACAAGTTGCTTTTATGAAACTCCTTGATCACCAGTATTTGCTTTTTCTTACTGTAAGAATTATCTGAGCAATTAAATATAAGGGCTAAATAAAAACTAGGTAATAAAATTAGTGTGTAAGATCACTGGCATTCCTCAAATATCCTGCTTGCTCTCCATCCTCATGTTTTCCTTCCTTTTGCTATCCACATAAGAATTTTCAGCTACTCACATGTCATCACCAATTGTGTCTGGGCACCTACTTTGAATTGTGAAAGGCACATTGGTTTTTTACTCAGAACAAAAGTGAAGCTCTGAAACCAAATTATTGTCAGTCTCTATGGCCTTGGAGCAGTGGCAGTAGCTCGTCATATGAACCCCGGACATTCTAGAGTTAACACACAGAGCTGCCTTGTTGGCTAGTGGTATCTTTGATGGAGGATATGAGTTTATGATTAAGACTCTCAATTTAGTGAGACTGTAGTGATACCTACAGTCCTTTTGTCAGTATTCCTACTGTCATCATACAGAGAAAAAAAAAGAGGCAAAAGATGGTCCACTTATCTAGGGGATTCCCATTCACCTTGCTATTAGCATTCTTGGTAATGTTCTTGAAAAGAGTGTTGGTTTGGACTTTCTCAAAAACCTGTTAATGGTACTCAAGTACCACCGTGCAATGGAATGACAGTCTAACATTTTGAGTGCTTTTGTGTTAATAATTTGTAAGAAATTTCCTTTAAGAAAGGTATCTGTTTTTAGTGTAGTAACAGCAGCTAATCACTGACATCACCACTGCCCTTACGTCTCATGAGTGCTTAACTGCCTTTTCCAACTAGATTCATCCAGGTTCTCACACGACTCTGAGTAAAGCTAGCATATTTCAGTGTCAGGCTAGTTGTCTTCCTAGTCCTATTTTCCTCTTTCTGTTTCATCATACTTGAAAAATCTGGTTTTCAAGAACCCTTCTTCAGGTCTTAGACCCTCCTCTTCATAAAACTCATTATCCTTTAATACAATTTCAGAATTTTAAGGGGAAAATAATTACCATATAATACTCTGTACCATTCATTAGTTGACTTTCTATATCAGTCAATGTATTTTAAATGAATTTATCTTTTAAAAGTTAATCTTACATAAAAAAACTCAATTACACTCTTCCCCCCCCCCCCCCCCAGCGCTGCCCTTCTCTAGACAAATATACTCACTAATTAATGTTTAGGGTGATTTTTTTCTTTGATTAAAAATTATTATGTTTTCATATAAAGCTATTCTTAATAGTTTTTTATAGAAACCCTTTAAACATCAAAGTTCATGTTGTACTAAAATATGCAGTTGTCCATGTACTAATATTGTAAGTAAATGTGTAAAGTAGAACAACAAAGTAGTTTTATTGGATGTGTCTCTGTCATCCTGCAACAAGTTAGTTCAATCAGTTGTTTATTTAATTACATTGCTGCCCAGGTTCTATTTTATTGTTTTCTTGACCTTTATTAGTATTCAGCACTGCTCTGTGTCAGCATTATCCCATTTTACAGGTTTCACAATAGAGGCAAAAGGAGTATCTCATTAGTTTGGTTGTGTGTCTTTTGGCTTAAGGATTATTACTCAGGATGTTTTAGTGTACCAAGTAAAAGCTTTGAAATTGCTCAGAATTTCATTTACCACATGTTGAAGAAGTATAATTTTAAAAGTTCAGTTCTTTTTTATGAGAAAAAAGTTATACCAACAATTTGATAATCGAACAACCTCTCTAGTATTTCACACACACATCCACACACACTTCAGAAAAGGAGGAAAGGAAGTCTAAATATTGAGGAGAATAGTTTTTGTCAAACTTTCTTAAAATAATAAGGGGTATCTGTGTGCATGCAAATATATAGGTAGATCAGTAGGTTGATTGCAAACAGAAATGAAGGAGGTCCCATATTAATCTTTCATTCTGACTTTGTATTAGTGTCATATATACCATAACCATGAGGACATTTCCATGGGGAGCATTGTTTGAGTTTAAAAATGAATATTTTATCAGGTTATTGATTGTCATAGACATGCAGATATACAAATGCTTTGGTATTGTTTTGTGCTTGTTTTCAGTGAAATAATATTTGTGTAGTAGGGGGAAAATGTCTTTGTTTACATCAGCAGCAAAAAAGATTTGATTTTTCTGGTGGTGGAGTTAGATTAAATGTTGTGACTGAGAGGCTATTTACATTAAACAAAAGATGAGGTGTGATTAGCTCATAGTGTTGCCCTTCCCTCTCCCTACTTCTTGAGGAACAAATTGATGTTTCCTGACAGACCTTGCATATCGGTTCGAGAAAGTTCTAATGAAAACATCATACTTTGGGTCACCTGGAAGAAAAGTGCCTCTTCTAAGCATATACAATCCCCCAACTGCTACTCATGTTAAGGACAGAGTGAAACTGACTATCTTAGTGAAATATTCTGTGTAGAACCAAATAATCACCTCCAGCAATAAATTGCCAAAGATTTCCTCCATCACCCATTGATCAAAGTTGATTTTTATAGTTCTGTTCATTCCTCTGGGATTTCCTCTCTGCTTTCCTCACCCGACAGTGTACAGAGTTTTAAAAGGAGGAAGAACACTTAAGATTGGAAGACTGTTAATTCCAAGCTAGTAAAAAGAAAGCAGCCAAGTTTTAAACTTTCATTTGGAAAGCTGGTGCAAATTTACCCAGTCTATGAATTAGTTCTGTTGGGAAGCAATGACTTTCTCCCACTGACATGATAGAAAAATAAATTCACGGGTGGCGCGTGCCTGTAGGCGACAGCTTATGGAGTCACGACAGGGCCTGGGGATCGCGGTTCGAGTACCGCCCAGGGCAACATAGCAAGACCTAGTCCTAAAAAATAGATGGGCATGGTGGTGCGCGCCTGTAATCCCAGCTACCTGGGAAGCTGAGGCTGGGAATTGTTTGAGTTCGTGGTACCATGCGCAACGTGAGCCTGCGGTTCCCTTCTTTGGGCAAATAGCAAGACCTAGTCTCAAAAAAATAAAAAAAAGTACTTGAAAGGACATCAGGAAAGCAGTCCCCATAACCCATAGCTGTGTTTCTGCCTTGTTATTTCTGAATTTCATCACACATTGCTGTTAAGTGGATCTCTCTGCTGCCTTCCTTTGATAACCAGGCAGGTATCTTTCCTTTTAATAACCATTGTACCCCTTCAGGAAAGTTACCAACTAGGCAGAAAGGAAATCAAGGCGAAGGTCTAGCAAGGGACTCTACACCCAGTGATGAAGTTGGAAATTTCTTTTCTATAAAGATGATTGATGATCTGTGGGTTTTTAAAAAAAGGGACACCAAGGCCAGATTCTCTGAAACAGCTTGAGTGAATGTGTGGCCAGCACTTCCTTGATTAGCAGAGGTCTCCCTGACCTTGGTGGTGTGTTGTGACTCACTGCCTTACAAGGATGGATTGTTCCTGAACAGTTCCTCCAACATCTGAGGGTACAAATAGGTCTTTTTAGTCATTTGTTAGATACAAGAGGAAAAAAAAATTGTCTAACCTATTTAAGATGTGAAACAGAATATTCAAAAATATGACACACTCAAGTTCACCTTCAACTCAGAATCCTAAATCTGAACTGTAAAGGATGTGCCAGCTGATCGTTACAGTTTATAAAAACAGCTAGGTCACCACCTCTATTTCTTAGAAATGTGTGAAAGACCTCTTCATATTTCTTCTTTAGTCATTAAGTGGTATTATAACTTAGAGCTTTGGAGGTTCCTTTAAAATAGCCAGTAAAGCTGCTTTCTTTGGCCAGATAATAATTTTTCTGCGTTCCAGAGTAGAAATTTAACAGATTTTGGAATCAGATGCTTTAATACGGAACTGGGTAAGTCCACATCAGCCTCTTTATCCAGGTTAGTACTTTCATTTATTCTCATTTTAAGTTATGAGTCTAATTTTGTTACTTTGCTATATCATGCTAAAGTTAGATTTTTCCATAGCTTTAATGAATAATCCACAGAGGAATCTGTTGTTCCATTTTGGAAAATTTTGAGACATAGTATAAATGCCAAATATGTTTTCTACCAATGTTGTCACTGAAATTTTTGGGTAATGTATGTGTGCAAGACTTTTGCTACTAAGATTAGAAACATGGTTTTCTGTCCCTAAAGGTCAGTGGAGCACCTGTCCTGGGTGAAATTGCTGTAGAATATGTACCAAAATGTATACATTAAGTAAAAATTTCTATGTTAGGCTTTGAGGTCTTGAATGTAGAATTGACTTAGAAGATAGCAGCGCTGGTTACTTACTGTGAAAGGAACTGCCTAGAGGAGGTGTGAAGGGGGTGTTAAAGGTGCTGAGAGGAAGTGATATTTAAAGATGACCTGGTATTCTAGGCTGAAGATGTTCAAAGCATGTACAGATTGGACAAGGAGACACAAATGAGCAAAAAGTAAAATGAGTAAAATAAAAATGTGATTTTTGAGAAATGACTTTTTTGTGAGAACCTTGTGTTTGAATCCCATGGCAGTAAAGAACCAATGAGAGTAGTTTAGCTATAGAATGAGTTGATGAAAATGTCATGGCAGGAAAGTTATTTTGGAAATCGTGGGTTAAAAGTAAATTTAAGTGTGAAGAAATTGGAGTTATTCAGCAAAGCCAATACATTGATGGCATAAATAAAATGGAATGGATAGTGGTTGAAAGACTTGCAGTGAGAAAAATCTGCAAGAATTCTGTTGTTCTGTACTGAGTATTAGTGGTGAGAGATGTAAGAACTGCCTTTTTTTTTCTTTTTAGTTCATGTTATAAATTGCAAAATATTGATGATTTAGTTGACAGTTGCCCAAGTATGTGCAAGGAATCCTACATAGTAAAGCCTATTTAAGAGTTGACTGACCTGTTGGAAGAGTCTGATGATTAAGTCCAAAATGTGTTTCACAAAAAAAGGTAAGGGTCTTTTCAGTAGAAAGAGGAACAAACTTCCTGGTAGGTTTTATGGCTGAATTTGAGTTTGTTGGTTTGAACTGTGATCTGAGATGCCATGTAGACTTCTTGTAGCAATTAAACATATGTGCTGGTGTTCCTCAGCTTACATTTTCCCTCTAGACTTCAAGTTCCTCAACAGTAGTAAAACTGTTCCTTACTCATGATCATCTCTTCTGTGCCTAGTAAAGTGACTGATATGTAATCAGTACTCAATAACAAAATTCTTACAGAATGTACATTCTCATTGATTGTCAAAAAGTATAACACAGGAGCTGTGTGTGCATTGCTGCATAAATACAATTGCTTTGGAAAGTTCTCGTTATTTCATCCTTTTAGGAAAATACCCTCAGTTGTCTTTGAGATTACACTAATGTGATACGTAATTGATGTTAATATGTTTACCCATTATATGTTTGTTGTGGGCCTGCTATGAGCTAGTCAAGCTTGTTAATAGGAAGCATATAAGCAGGAAGCAGAATCTTTGCCCTCAAACGATTTCTAACCTAGAGAGAGCAATGAGATATCTCTATAAACAACTGCAATTCAAGGTAGAAGATACTAAGTACAGCATGGAATGGAAATTGGATATAAACTGTATGGATATAGAAATTCTTAAAACAGTGAAAGGTTCTTTCCGTCCTGGAGGGTCAAAAGAGCTTTATGAATTTGCTTGTTTTTCATGTGGTCCAACTAGAATAGGTGGGATTTCAACTTACCAGGGGGCACAGGGACAAATAATCATGAGTCCTGTAGAGGACACAGTGGGTACATAGTTTGGCTTGAGCATGGGATTAAGAACAGTCACGGGAAAGTAGTTAGTTGTGTCTAGAACTTGCCTTGATAAATGAGAATTGTCCCTCTGAAGGGCCTTTGAGGTTCCATTCAGGCCTGGTGGGTGGCCTTCTCCTGCTCTCACATGAGTGCTTCTGTGACTTTTCAAAAAGCTTGTTTTGCATGTAAGAATTTTTGAAATTCAGTATGAAATTTTTTGCCTCTATTCCACGAACTTTAAAAAGTCAAAAATATTCTGTAATTTTCATCCAAATTTTAATGAGAAAAGTTTGTGATGGGTTTTTAAAAGCTTTCCTGGAGTGCGATTTGTGCCAGTTTCTTCAATTGACTTTTCAGAGTCCATTTCTTACAAAGTCCTTGGAATAAAAGTGAAAAGAGCTACCAGAAAGCTACAATTCCTTTGTTTATTTGGGAAAGTGTTTCTGGTTGCAGCACTACAGAATTCTTAAAGGGATTGTGCATGTGGTTAATGAGACACTGTGTACCTGTGACTGTCCTACAAATGTGCTAAAATGAGACTGTGGCCTCACAACTTAAGAAGACTAAGTTGTTCTGCTTGGAGTGTTAATGCAGTTATGAATGCTGAGGTGAAACTAAGATTACCTCGTTAAAGGTCTTGGTACTGTTGTGAAGGGGTACATTTAGGAGCGAGAAGTATGTGTTTCTTTTTGTCTATAATGTAACTGTTAGTGATAATGAGTCTCAAGGCCTTTCTGATTCTCTTCTTAGAACTTTTCTTCCTGAACTTAAAATTCTGTTTTCTTTCAGAATGGCTTTAGTATTTCAATCTTAAAAATCTTCCCTCTTTGAATCCTGACTGCATATTCATCTCCCCTCTGCTCCAGGCACAGTTTTCTCTGGACCTTGGTTGACTCTGAATCCCAGGAGTTAAGACCAGCATAGCTCCTATAAATCAGGAGACAGCTTCATTATCAAAGTTATGTGTTTTCACCTTAATAGATAGTCAGTTCTGGTGTTGGTACCAGGCCCTGCCTTATCATGTAACCATCAGCACTGCATGCTGGAATGTTCTTTGTTTGGATTATTTACTCCTTCTATAAACATAGATTAGAGTAAAAAATGTCAGCACTGGGGCACAACCAGAGCTGTTACTAGAAAATCTCAGTAGCTTGACATGAGCTATAATTTGCTACTCAGTGGCAAGATAGCACTAGCTGGATGGTCATAATTATATCTAAGTTCTGTGCTAAGGGTTTTATACACTTTATCTCATTTAGTCTTAAATGATAGACCTAAATGATAGATTCTGTCCTTTCCTTTAAGCAGATGAGGAAACCAAGACTCAGAAAGATTGGGTATTGCTCCAACTCATGTTTAGGAAGCAGAAACTGTGTTTCAAACCGAGGACTTTGGTTCCAGTATTATCTTTTGCCAACTACAGTACAAAAGATTTCCAAAGATGGTACTGTTAAAAATAACATTACCTGGAAAATAAAAATAACATCTGTGACATGATTCTGTAGTTTTTACTACATGATTCTATAGTTTGTTTTTTTGTTTTGTTTTTGAGACTAGGCCTCGCTTATGGAACCACAGGCTCCCATTGCCTGGGGTACCACAGACTCAAGCCATCCCCAGCCTCAGCTTGCCAGGTAGCTGGGATTACAGGCACGTACCACCACGCCCAGCTACTTTTTGGGGAGGACTAGGTTTCACTACGTGCCCCTGGTGGGACTCGAACCGCAATCCCTGGCCCCGGCTGCAACTTACAGGCATGTGCCACCATGGCCAGCCTCTGATTCTATAGTTTTTAACTTCTGTTAATTGGTCAGGATGGGAAGATATTTTAAGGATTAAGACTTAGTGTTTTCATAGTTTTATGTCAAGAATCTAACAATCACTAAATTTTATCAGAACTTTGGTGTATGTCCAGTAATTTTGAAGGTTTACATCTCTCTTGTGGCTTGAAGTATTTCTTTTATTTAAGAAACTGTACTTTAAATTCAGGAAAGTGGTAAAACTATCACTGATGAAAATCATTTAAAAGTTTGTCAAGCATCTTGCATACAGGTTTGGTGGAATTGTGAAAGACGGAGCAAGTTCTTTGTGATTTGGACTTGATAACGTATAACCTAGAATTAAAGCAGTTATAGCTAGAACTTCTAAGAAGTTCAATTCTCAGTAAATTACACAAATTACTGCTTTTGTTTTGGAACATGATTACTTATCATTTTTCTTTGTATGTATTTCCACATATAGTCCAGTGCTGGCAAACAGCCTTCATTTTGTAGATGAGGAAATTATGGCTTAGAAAAATGAGAAACATTGTCAAGATGACATCTAATAGGTGCAGGGGGTACTCTGTTACTTGGAATTTTTCCTCATGAATTCTGACTACTGGCTTGTTGATGCTGCATTATGTTTATAAGAACAGGGTATCTACATTTTTTTAACTGGAGTGGAACTCTTTATGTGATTCACTGCAAGGTTGTTTTTCTCATTGAACTATATTTCTTGAATAAAACTCCTTGAAACTTTACAACTTGACCCATAAATATGTTTAATAGGCTTATTGGCATGTTAAAAATGGTACAGTGTTGGCACATGAGGAGGCCCACATAATTGCTAAATAATGGCACTTAAAACATAAAGGTGCTATCGATTTGCAGTTTGTATGCCCATATGTATTTATAACATTCTGGTGACAAATTAAAACTTAAATTGAGTCATGTCATGTTTATAGATATTAATGATAGTTTAAAAGTTGCCAGATCTAATTAGATACACCTTATTTGTCAACTCTAGGTTATCATTAGTCAGATTTTTTTTTTTATGACTCTTTGACCCTATTTTCTCCTCTTTTGGCTGGTGTTATATCACCATCAGACTGGAATCTCACTCCAGAGAACTGTGTGATGTGGCCTAAAACAGGACTGTCCTTTTCTCTTCCTCCCTCCCCTTGTACCCATGTATTTGTGTTATTGATTTAAAGAAAACCAAATGAGCAAAGGGTACTTAGATGGGTCTGTAATGACACACATCTTACTGGGCACAGAAATCTATGCCTCCCTTTGAGCATTTTCATGCTGTGGTATTAGGTACTATGCCTGGGAGAAATATATTTTACTCCTCTTTTTGCCCCTCAGATATTCTATTCTAAACCATATCAAGTGCTGCTAAAAAATGGTGTTTATTGTAATATTTTGGAGCATGTGTGTGCGTGTGTATGTGTATGAATGACATCTTAAGACAGGAGCCTTTTTTATTTTTCTTTCACATTCTATGGGAAACTGCTCGTTTCCACTTCATCCAAAAATTATCTTGTGGCAAGAAATTATTTAACTGCTGTGGCGGTTCTTAACTGTGCTGTTGAAAAGTCTTATTGATAAGTCTCATTGATTAAGTCCCAGTGCCATAAATCTAGGGTGAATTAGCACATCCTTGCTATTTCTCCCACTTTAGATTGGTTTGTGAGGTCATAAGAAACCACCTTCTTATATTTATGCATTTGTTTTGTTCTTTGTGGGATCAACCTCATTTTATCATCAACTGAAAGCCTGTATAACAATTTACAGTTTGGGAGCAGACTGAATCTTACGCTAATAGAAATCTTATTAAATGAAGGAGCATTGAGTGAGCATTGGTTTACTACAATTCTGACTGAGACTTTAGTTAGGTTTTCCTACTGGATTCTATGACTTCTTCAGATCGATGAAAGGTCTTGGAGTCTTTTTCTTAGCAGACAGAATACTAAGTGAACAGTCATCAAATGAACTTTTCACTCCAGTGAAGAAAACAGATCCCTCCACCCCACCCCCCAAAAAAAAACCCAAAGAGGGGAAATGCTTCTAAACTTATATCCCAGGGATATTCATGCAGCATTCATTCAATTACCTTTTGTATTACTTTTAAAGGTATGAAGGTCTGATGAGTTTGAGAAACCCTGAGTTTTAGCCCAATCTATTAATTACAAATTTTCTGGAACTTTTTATTATTTTAAGAAGCATTGCATAGCTTCTTCTTCCCTACCACCATATCTTCTCCTACTCACCTTCCTGGAAAAGAAGAGTGTGTTACATTTCCTAAAAACATGCATCCAGGAAGACCTTTCCACTAGGGCTCACAATTTGCAAAGTACAGTTTGGGAGGTACAGGGTCAACAGTGCCCTTACAAATAGGTTTTAAATATTTTTAAAAGTGGCAGAATGCCTTGATGTTTCTCTGTTCTTCAGCCACTGCCCTTGAATCTGTCATTTTCTGGATGATCTACAAAAATTCACAAGAATTCTAGCTTCTCTACCAGAGGTCAGGGTAGTATAGACCCAAGTTTTTTGACCTTTCTTTGAATGCTTCTCAGATTCAGTGTAGAGATAAGGTCATAAACTCACTTCCACCCAATGTGGCTAACATTTCCATCAGACCAATTGTAGAGCGTCTAATTCGGGCACCCATCGTCTTGCTTCCTAGATTGTTTGGGTACTCCCAGGACAAGTGAACTCAAGTGTGAAGACACTGGGGTTTAGTTTTAAAAGCTGGGTTGGCCAATTTTCACTTAACCCTAGTCAAGTCACTGAACTTTTGAATCAAAGCCTTCTACACCTAAACCCAGATATCTATCCATTCATCTCACTAAATGACCATGAGGGCAAAGTGTGCAAAAACTGGTAACAAACTTTTAAGAGTAATACATATGAAATGATACTATTCTCACTGGTCAAGAAATATGTTGAGGAATGATTTGCATTACTGACTCATGAGGTAAGTAATTTCCCTTTTTCATTAATTTTAGTAACTAATAACACTTAACTAATAGTATCTTAAGTGCCTTTAGCATTTGCAGGTTTTTTTTTTTTGAGTAGCATTGACATTATTTTCCCACTTGATGTCTAGTAGCTCAGGACAGATGATTTCGTCTCTTTGTACGAGAGGAGCATACATCTTCCAGGGAATAATGGGACAAAGGCAACAAGACTGGGACTTGGTGGTAGAACTGGAACTGGAATCAGGTTTCCTCACTGTCAGTAAAGCATCATATTAGAACATAGGAAACAGGAAAAAAAAGAGGAAGAATGTTTTAAAGGCGCTTTGCCTATTGATACATATATATGGTCACTAAACTCTTTTCTTTTTTTTCTAGACTGCATTCCATTTCCCATATTTGAGCCCAAGCTATTTTTCTACTCAGTTCTCAGTTTGGTGTCACCTTATATAAATGACTCTTCCCTATTTTTCTTGTCTTATTGCTCCTATACCTTTCCTCTCTGGCACTTTTTACACATTGTGATCCTTTATTTATTTACCTGTTTATTTCATGTCCATATCCCCATTAAATTGTGAACTCCTGAGAGCAGAGATCATTTCTGCGTTATTGATTTGTGTCTTGGCTTCTGGTACAATTGTGTCACATATAATAAATAATAAATATTAATTTGAAAATGAATTAATGAATTATAGAAAATCTAATACTCATACTCAGATAAAACCAGCTTTAATTTAATCATTAAAACTCGGTGCTACATTTCCACCATCTAAAATGGACCGAATAATATCTGCCCTTATCTTCTACATGTTTTCAGGATAAAGGGGAAATTGAATACCACCCCATCCTATGTCTAAAGGTTAGGTCAGGATATGAGCAAGACATGTAGACAGCTTGCTCCCTCACCGTTTAAGATGATGAGGAAACACCTTTGACATTACACTTGGATCTGCTTAGCGTCTGCATTGGGGCAGAACCCCAGAGGGGCCATGGCTGGATGGATGGCATGTTGATGATGATGATGATCACCTGCTGATCTGATGTCCTGAACACCTTACCTTGCTGCCAGGCGGTGCCACACATAAGGAGCATCTAGTTGTACCTGAACTGTAGAGAGCTGTCCTCCTGGCTCCAGAAAAGGGGTATCATGCAACCATGATGGTGGTGGTAGTGCTACTGAAAGGCTGCTGATGTGAAAATGGAAGTAAAACCTGTAGGGTAGAAAATACTCGCTTTAAAGAAAAAATATCCTTCTGATAGCAACCTGCAGACTACCTTCACGTGCTTAAAACAGATCTGCTTAGGCATCTGGGAGCTACAGCATCAGTTCAGTTCAAACAGACATGCTTGAATATGGTTTTCTCATCAGTTCCTAGCATTCTAAAGACCATAGTAGTATTTCTTGATGACTGAGCAACCCCCTACCTACCTTTGGAAAGAATATGGATCTCCTATTCTGATAAACAGAAGAAAAAAGTGCCCCTGGCTGTGTTGTTGCCATAAATATTTAGATGATGAAAATTCTCTTAAATATTTAAAGAAACTGCTGAGCATAGCTTAATCATCGTATTGAGAACCCTAGATTTAAAATGTCAGTGTCTGTTCTTAAGATTGAAGCAGGTTAAACTGCCTAAAAAATAAAGTACCTCACAGTTGCGTCATAAAATATCATCTGACATTAAGGTAATTTTGCTTAAGTACAATTTAGGGCCCTTTTGGATGTTTGTTGTAAACATAATAATGATGCTAGTTTTAATAGTCTAGTGCTAGTTCTGAGGAAATAAACCTGGATTCTTTCTGTGTGTGTCCTAAATAGAATCG
>PVHY01000279.1:252179-267618 GCA_004024945.1 Uropsilus gracilis | reverse complement strand
TCTCTCAGTCTCTCTCAGTGTCTGTCTCTCGCTCGCTCGCTCTCTCTCTCCACTCCCCCCCCTTCCCTCCCTCTTCTCTCTCCCCTTCTCCTTTGCCTTCTTCCCCCTCTCCCCTATTCTTCCTCCCGGCTACTCTGGCACTAAAACAGCACTTTCTCTACTCGCCGCACATTTGGTTAGGGGTGGGGGTGAGAGGGCACCGTTCTGCGGGGCCGAAACACCCAAATCCCAACTCTCCAGATGAACGAGCAACTGGGCTGCTGTTCCCGGTCACCGACGCACACGAAACGTTCAATAAATCCACTGAGGGCTGCTCCCCGTACCTTCCTCCCCTGCCCCTGCTCCCCAGGCCCCACCTCCCCGGCAGCCAAGACCAAGCTGGGATCCACGTACTTTCGCCGAGATGAAGTTTGGGGCTCCCCGGGCGGCCACGAGCCTCCCGCCGGCGAGAGGGCTCTGTTGTTGTTTTCCTCCGGCTGCTTCTGCCCGCGCCCCGGCTCCCGTGCCCCTCTCGGGCGGCGCTGCCTGTGTGCCGAGAGGTGCTGGTTGCAAACGCAGCCTGGCACCGGCTGGCCTACTACTCCCCAGCCCGGCCCCCAGCCTCCCGCCCGCAGGGCACTGCCTCCGCGCCCCCCGCCCCCCGCCGGCGCGGCCGCCGCGACCCTCGCCCCCGACCTCTCGCGACCCAAAGTTTTGGCGGAGGGGGAAAGTGCGGGAGGAGCGGGCCGGCTGGCGGCGGCTCCGGACGCGCGGGGTTCCCTCCGTCTTCCTCAAGTCCACCCTACCGGCTGCTGCCGCCGCCGCCGCCGCCGCCGCCGCCGCTGCTCCTGCCGCGGAGTCCTTGGGGCTGCAGCCCGGCGGCTCGCAAGTGAGTAGGAAAACAGAAAGTGCGGGGAGAGCGCCCGAGAAGGGCTGGGGATGGGGGGCGCCTACCTCGCGGGCTCGCCGGGCGTGAGGGCGTGTGTGTAGCTCGCCCTCAGTGGCCAGTCAGGGTTTCTCTATGGGAAAGTGGAGAGGAGCTCCCGGAGCCGCTCTGCCTCCGCTTCACTGTACACTGCTCCACATACAGTACATGCAACCGGGAGAGACTGAAAACACTCATTTTATATAAGGCAGCCTGCCATTGGTCCGCGCCGTGACGGACAGGCCACCCAGCCAAACAGAAGCCCCGTTACACCCAAACACACGCACACATACACACATTTTACAGAGACACACAAAGATCATCATATTTTCTATTTTCTAATGTTCGGGACCTGTAGACAGTAGGAAAGGACAGGTAGAGAGGCCCAGCAGAGTGGGATGAGGGAGGAAAACCCTGTCTGCACCAAGTTGCAAGGCTTGAAACTGGTGTCCTTTTGACTTGGGAGGGTTATAGTAATAAACTACAACTCCACTGGATATGGAAGTGAAGGTTTTTTTTTTTTTCTAATCGCTGCCGTGTGGTGCCCCATGGAAGAGGCGTGCATTGTGTTACGGTTTTACAGCCTGACCTGGCTAACAAGTGGGCAAAAGGCCATTATCAGCTTAGATTCCTTTTGTCAATGGGTAGCTATCACATAGGCCAAAATAGTACAAGATAAGTTTATTAGAACTATGATGCATTGAGGTTGTTAATGCCTCATTGGCATGGAAATTCAGAAAAATCAATACAACTGTACACAGAAATAAAGGTAAACATTTCACTAAAATAGTCTATCAACTTTTAGGTTTGAGGACCACACAGATCACCTGTGTGGTCATGCAAACAGAGCTAGCTGTAAGGTAGCATGAGTCATGGAAGGTCAACTGATGACCCTTTGGCTTAAAAATGAATCTTTTGAGTCAGTATGTGCAGGATTTAGATTTTGCTTATTATATACATATGGTTTTTAGTTTACTTCTTTCACATAATGGGGAAACATCACATGTTGGATGACTTTTACAGACAGTGAATCCAAACTCAGTTCTTTCTGAAATTTTTTTCTGTGATGCATCCCAGGCAGATTATATTCAAGTAGTCTAACATAAAGTTAAAATGTTACTGAGGAAAAAAAAAATACTGGAAATTAAGAGGGATGAATTATAGGCCCAAGTATTAAATGAGCTGAACAGTCTTGATGTAACTGTCATAAACTTTTTAGAGCCCAGAGTTCGTTTTGGCTTTTCTTTTCTTTTTTTAAGATTAAAATAAGAAGCTATCACCAGATTTCCTTCTTAACTGTTTATTCAGCATCTACTATGTGTCAGACATAGAGTGTTTTCTAGGTTTTTAAAAAATGGTTCTTCTGATTTAGAGTCTGTGAATTACTCTAAACACATTTTTAAGATTTACACGGTAAATGTATAGCCTCAATGCATGACTTTAAATTTTAAAGGAAAGTTGAATAAAATAACTTATTTTAAACCCCCTTTATTTCCCTGATGTCATCTTAAGGATTTTTTCTCACATCCATAAAGTTATCAAATGAACATGTGTAAGAGTGGGAAAGAAAACTGAATACTGAGAAAACCTAACTAGATTAAGTTTTTTTAAAAAGTATGATGTTTCATTTGTTTTCGTAGAGGAAAATAATTTTTAAAAGAAAAGGATGTGTAAAATAGTATTTTAAATTAATCATACCAAGAGTTACATTAAGACTATCTCATTTAGTTAGAAGGAAGGAACAAAGTGTTCCTTATCCACACTACATTACTAGAAGCTTGGTGCTAAGTGTTATTATCTCTGTTATCCATAAAAGAGATGAGACCCCCATAAATTTTGTAACCTGCTCCCATATTAAAATACTGATGGAGAAGGAATGGAAACCTAGGACTCTTAATAACCAGCACAAGCTTTGCATAACTGGGCAGTCCTTACAAATAGCAAACTTCAGCTACTACAGTGCAGATGGAGGGAAACCAGAAAAGTTTTCTTGAGATTCTGCTCTATTCCTTTTTTGCAGAGGAAAAAAAAGCCAACACAATTTTCTATGTTTAATTGTTGAATGTCTTGAATTACTAGCTAGTATATTTATCTTTAAAAAATATATAAAAGACGGTACATTCACCCCCATACATTCACCCAATCCCAACTATAGGAAACCATTGTTTCTTTATGGCTGCTAAGATTTTGTTGTTGTCTAATTACAGCTAGATTAGCAGAATTATATAGTGCTACCTCTTTGGTCTTCAAACTTTCAGATCACACATTGCTATCCATACTTCAGTATTTTCCCTCAATATTTGTGTGTTTATATTTTTTAAAAATGTACCTTTGCACAGATATATTTTTCTTTATTATATAGCACACACACACACACTAAATACAAGGACCTGATAATAATTGAAAAGTTACATAAGTTTTAAATTTTGCTCTTCACATTCTTGTGATGTTTAAAACTTAGCATATGCTGTCTCAGAGTTTTACTTTCCAGCTTGGAGAACTGTGACAGCACAAAGTTCTAACCAACCAGGGCTGATGCAAGAAAGCATAAAGAGACACACAGAAATACCTAGTTGAAAACCAATGGGTCCGGGGATGGAGGATAATTTTATAAAATAGATTATATATTTGTTGGTGTTGTATTAGACATCATTAAATACTGTTTTGCAGGCTATTTATTGAGAGCAATTCCTGTGCTAGGCACTAGTGCATGCCATCTTCTGGAAAAGGAAAATTATCTGCTACCAGGAGAAGTGATAGAATATAATTTCAAGGTCTTGCCACTAAATAAGGGAAGGGGGCTTAAACCTAAATTTAATGTAGCATTTTACTATTTAAACAACATATTTTAGGGTTTTTATTATCTCACTCAAGAATATCAAGAAATTTGTAATGCTAGTAATATCACAAAAATTTTTAATATGGTCATGAGAAATCATAACTTTTACAGAGTTCATTTTATTTTTATAATGTAGTTATAAAAATGCAAACAAGTATTGATTCCCTGAGTAATATGTAACTTAAAAGAGTCTACATTCTCCTGGTTTTGTTCTTACATTTCACAATCAGCTCACATGGACAGTATGTTCTTCCTTTTCACTCTCTTGATCATTTTAATTCTATTTTACAATAAAACTCAATAGTTTGGGGAAGTGAATTTAAATATTTGGATAAATTTGTTCAAATGTATATATTGTTTAAATATACATCTATGATAAATATTATTTTATTTCCTTATTTATACACTATTTCTTTTTACAATCCTAATTCAAGTTCTGATATCACTACTTCCCATCTGTTTAACCTTGGAAAAATTACTTAATCACTTTAAAAGTCATTTTCCTTGTTTCCTAAAGTAAGTATAAAGGTAACCATAAATTAAATAATTCAGACTTCAGCTTAGGATTTACTGCACCTTCACTAAATATTATTTTTATTTCTTCTTCACACATATAAGCCAATGACATCTGCTTTACAGAAACTTTTCTAAGACATAGCCATCATTTACATAGTTTATAGATTGCAACTTACCTTGTGTTTGCAATTACCCTTAAACCTACATTCTTCTAATTTCAGCATCTTTGCAAATGAAAGAATCTCAGCCAGATCCCAGGATAAAGTAAGCATCCTATGGGGTGACCATTATTAAGCACCTAAAAAAACAAACTTGTAATAAATCACTCTTCAAACAAACTTTATTCTGAGCATTGAAACTAGTTTCAGTGATGAAGTCTGCCTTACATTAACAGTTTTTGACTTGTACTTAACCTTGCTGAGCTGCACTCTTTTTTCCTTCAAGAAAAATAGGGAAAATCGTACCACTCAAGGCCAATGCAAAAGTCCTGAAATTGGGAACTCAGACAGTTGAGTGACTACTCAGCATCAGTGCAAAAATTCAAAAACTCATAATCTTGAAGAGAATCATTCTACTGGGTTTCAGTGAAGTAGGGGATAATAAAGAAAGAATAGGGTGATGCTAGGCCAAACATTGAATGCCCAATGTCCTGTGAATTACTGTTGTATATTATCTATATTACTCATTAAAGCATTCAAATACCTCTTCTTGTAGGACATTATTTGTAGGTAAATAGAGATCTCTAATAGCAAATACTTCGAAGAAAATGATGACATCTCTGTTGATTATTTTGTTTTCCAGTGGTTGCTGGCATGAAAGCTTGTACATAGCCTACATAGAACAGTAACTCAACAAAGATGTATAAAACAAATGAACAAAACAAACCAAATGATTCTAAGGACAGAAGAGAGGTGACAGAGAATGTTGGAGTCCCATATATGCTGAACAGAACTTATTCATCATTCAACCTGCATATTGTTAAAAGTTTCTAAAGCACCTTTACAACTGTGGTAGCCTCCGATACTCTCTAAAATCCACATGAGGTAGTGACAGCTAGAGGGACCCTTTTAAAAATGCAAATATGAAACAGAAGAAGGTTCAGTGATTCCTACAATATTGTTTAATTAGTGGCAGAGATAGTTTAGTTTTAACATCTAGTTCTTCAAGCTCTCTGTCTTTGTGGGATTGTGGGGAGAAGGAAGTCACCAAGGAGTCACTTAAGGATCATACTATAAAAATAGGTCTCTAAGTGGACGATGATTTTGCACTAATGGATTTCATAATAAAGTCTGTGAGCACTAGCATTAGCATTAAATGATCCTTCTGGCCACCATCTCATTAGAAACTTCAACATCATCCCCAACAAGGAACCAAGCAATGTCTACTATGACACATCCAGCTCCTGGGAACTCCCTTCTTCCCAAGACAACCTATTGTGTCTTGGGAAGGTTTGGGTCACTCCAAAGTTTTTCTTCAGTTTTAACGTAATTTCGTTCCTCTTAAGTGTTATCCATTATTCCTTTTCAGTTAGGACCACACTTCCACATGGCACTTGAAATTTGTGAAGACAGCTATCAGGATTACCTCCTGCTGTGAGTTGTGCATTTTTCAGGCAAACAGTTCCAGTTCCTTAAAAAAGTCTTCTTAGGGTTCTGTTTTCTGTCTTTGGTCTCCTCTCAAACTAGTCTATTGTCTTGTTGTGTACAAAGTTATTACTATTGATACAAATGGAATATCAAGAGCAGGTGGGGACTGAGGCACCATGGAGAACAGAACAGCATGAGACTGAGTCCTTGATACAAAATTTCTACTACTGCAGCTGAAGATGGAACTTTTGGCAGTCATAGCACTGCCAAAGTATGACCAAGCTGACCAAGAACATGCTTATTCTCAAAAAAAAATTTTTTAAACATGGGCTATTACACCATGTCTCCTTTGTCAGAATTGTATGATTGTGGGGGAAACTGAGGCATAAGCCTTCATAACTCCAGTATTGTGTGGTGGTTATGAGCATTGACTCTGGAATTAAAATATGAGTTCATAGCTTTGCTCCAGCACTTACTAACTTTGTGAATGTGAACAAGATATATAACCTATCTTCTCTTCAGTTCTTACATCTAAAGGAGATTGTTATATGTACCATATAAGATTATTGTAAGGATTAAATAAGATAATATAGACTTGAATTATTGTATGCTTATCATACAATAAACCTCAACAAGCTGCAGTTTTCTTTGATTTTTAGGTGATGGGATTCAGCTCAAAATTTCATTTTACAAACATCTTTTTGTATGCTGATTATTCCACAGCATATTTGCTACTGATCTCACCATCTTTGGTTCACTCACAGATTTAATGCTTTCTTTATATTTTCCCAAGTTACTCTTAAAGCCCTTGTCTAAGAACCTAGAGTACATACCTTCAAATAGGTTGACAATGATCATTAGTCAACTTCCCTATGATTGAAACTATACTTAAAAGGGTAATAAAAAGGCTGCCAAAAAAGAGGACAGGTCACTGTCTATGACTTCTCTCCAGGCACTTGATCGCAAGACCACTGAGGCTTAAGATCAACAACGAGTTTATTTGACAAATTGGAGATTGGAGATCAGGGAAAAGGAAAGAGTTTCTAAGACCAGCAGTGGCCAACCTCTCACCCCAGATAGTGTCTACAGTGTTCATAGTCCCAAACAAAGGCACCGTCCCATCAATGGGGGCCTAGAGCTGGTGGCACAGCAGCAAACAGCGCAACCAGGATCAAACTCTCTGTGGCAAGTAGAGTGCTTACAGCCGGAGATGCTGAACCCACAGCAACAATCTGAAGGCTTCAATGGGCCACATTCAAGGCAACAGCATCAGGAGACAATGCTGTACACTCAGAAGCAAAGAGCTCTCATAGATGAAAGGACACAGATCAAACAGTTCTGGACATCATTGGCCAGAAGTGCCACCAGGAACAGTATCATGCACAGCAGTAACAGGTTTTGTGAGCTATTGGTGTAAACCAGTGACTAACAAGTCTTTGAGACACTGGGCCCTAGGCCACTGGCACTCTTTGCAGGCAATGGCAGAGGCAGGTACAGCAGGTAGTCTGTAGAGACCTGCAGAGAGAGGGAAGTGAATCCCAGGCAGATCAACTGCTTGATGATTCTCTTCATCAGGGTTTGCTGCTGAATCCTTCTTCTTTCTTTGAAAGTCAGGGACAAAATTAATCAAACTGACTCTTGCTCTGCCTTACATCCTCTTACAGGAGTGTCCCTCCTGTAAGAGGGACTCTGCCAGCCTGATCAGGCCATTTTCTTTTTCTTTCTATTTTTTTTTATCAATTTGCTGCTATATATTTAACTTTTTAAATATTAAATAATTTATTTATATATAAATTTCACATCTTTGTGATCTCTGGTGTTCACCCTCCCTCCCTGACCATTCCTACCCTGTCCCACCCCTCCCCCACCGAGTTATGTACTTTAATTTGGTTGTTGACTTGTTTTGACTTCTTTTTCTTTTTTTTAAAATTTAATATTTTTTTTTCTTAATTTATTTTTTTATATTTTATGGGTACAATTTCTTTTTTTTTACATTGCTATTTACCCCGGGTTCTCTTACCACCTTCTCACCCTTGAATCATAGTCTTAATTTCATGCTCCTTCCATCCTTGATTCCCCTCTTTCCCTCTCATGTTCTGTGCTTCAATTCTGCTGAAAGTTAGTTTTAAATTTTTCTTATCTGTTGTTTGTTTTCCCTTTATCCTTCCTATAAGTGAGACTATCCAATATTTCTCTTTTTCTTTCTGGCTTTCTACCAGCATGATTCCTTCTAGCTCCATCCATGTTGTCATGAATGATATGTTTGTCTTTTTTGATTGATGAATAATATTCCATTGTGTACATATGCCATAGCTTTCTCTACCATTCATCTGTTTGGGGGCATTTGAGTTGTTTCCATTGTAAATAATGTTGCAATAAACAGCCAGGTACCAGTGTCTATGAATTAGAGTTTTTGTAACTTATGGGTAGATTCCTCGAAGTGGGATTTCTGGGTCAAATGGGAGTTCAACTTTCAGTAGTTTACAGGTCTTCCACACAGCTTTCCATAGGGGCTGAACCATTTTGCATTCACACCAGTGTTGGAAAAGTGTTCTTTTTCAACCCTAAGCATCTAATTGGTGCTAACCAGTGCTTTTTTAATCAAAATAACTCACAAACTGAGCTAGAACCTAATGGGTCCATTGAGCTCTAAACTGATTGGTCCATGTATAATCCAGGCAGCAGAAACAAAACTTCCCTGAATAGACCCGATCTTCCTGAAGTCAGAGCAGTTTCCTGGGATGGTGGGTTCCCAGGAGTCCCAGCCAGAGTCATCCTCACTGGGTATCAGAGACACTCTACCCAGTTCCCCTTCAGTGGGGCCAAATGTAATAATACAAGTGTGAGGAGTGGGACCTCTACAGCAATAGGGGGGCATGGGTCCCTTCTGTTGCAGGGTGGGCTCACTAGCCCACTATGTTGGGCTAGTGCCTCAGTTCTTTGCCTGTGGCTACAGGGAGCCACAGCACAGGAGCTGCTCAGCTGGAGCTCAAGCTTCCTCCAAGCATTGCTCTGGGCCAGGAGTCTTGAGGCTGGCATTTGCTGCTAGAGTTTGTTGTGGATGGATGACTTGACTTTGCTGCCCCACTGGGGCTGCATGCCCTGGGGCAGCTTGTGTTTCCACCATTTTTAGACAGCATTGAACCTCTAGTCCCCAGGCAGCACTTGGGCAGGAGAGAGAAACTCCCACTGCTGCAGCCCAAGCTGATGTGCCAGAGCTTGGGGCTGTGGTGCTTAACCCTGGTTGTGTTGAGGGTGGGAGGAGGTTGTCTGCAGGCCTGGGGGATCCGGTTATATGGTTGCTGAAAAACTAACATTCCACCTAAATGCTAAAAATATAAGTCTAAAAAAATGCATGGAGAATAATATAAGTATCATGTAAGAACTTTATGACAAATTAACATATTATTATTTGCCTCAGATTCCTTTATAAGAAATAAAACATGACAGATACAATTGAAGTTCCTTTCTCTGGTTCGGTTCCCTTCTGCTCCCCTTAAAAGGTGACCATTATTTTGTAGTTTCACACTCATTCTATCCAGGGTTTTGGTTTTTTGTTTGTTTGTTTGTTTGTTTGTTTTTGTTTTTCACTCAGGAAAATATCTAATATTAACAAAAAACTGTGAAATTTTCAGTCATCAGAGAATTCTTTGGTGAATGAAGTATATAAAACCTGGCTAATCAAAAAGAAAATCGGGAATTGCGGAAGGACAGGAACCGGCTATTAGAAATAAAAGGAACATGTGAAAGCCAGATCTCTGAAAAGCCAAAGACACTAACTCCAGGCCTGAAATCACTTTAGGTGAGACTATCTTCATTATAACCAACTTTTTAAAACTCCTTTTGATCCTTCTTACCACTAAAAAGAGTAAGTAAGACAAAGAGTTCCTTTGCCTTTGCCTAAATGTTATACCTATCCTTTGACCAGAGGAGAAGGGACACTTTGCCTGACTCTCCCATCAAGTTAGCATGATTCCCTGGTGGGGGGACAGCGGACAGCCGGGCGAGGAGGGCGAGGAGAAAGGGAGTTGAGTCAAGACAAATATTTAGGTGGATGCATTGTGTTGGTAACATTTCAGTGCCTGGCAGACTCACAGGTGTTCATTTTATGTCCTACAGAGATGTTTCAGTATTTCTTTGCATGTATCAAATATAGTTTTAAAATAAAAGTAAACTTCAAGAAAACAACAGGGAAAAAAATGTGTACATAAAAGCTTTTTAGGTTTCCAAAGTAAAAGTGGAGTACAACAAAAGGAGGCAAATAGAATACTGGACAAGACAGGTGGAAACAAGGATTTGTAACATCTGCAACCCCTACAGTCTAATTGAGCTGTTTACTAACATTGTTACAAAAGCTGGGCAGTTTTAGTCTAGGCCTAGTGACCCCCTGCTGATCCAGTTTACTTCATCCTTTTTCTAAGTGCACAGGGTTCTTTCACTTGCCTATCTCAGTCAACTTTGATTTCATTTCATTCAAGGACCATAAAACTACTCAGATAAGCTTACAGAAGAAGAGAAGTTAATGGGTACAAATGTTTGGGGGTACTCAAGATACTAAGGCTAACTAGACATGGAAATAAAGCCCATTGCCTTCACTGCTGTGTCCCTGTTACCTGACCAGGGTCAAGGATTCATTTATTTTTAGGGATTGCTCTTTCGGTGTTTGCAGGCAAAAAGAGTCCTTTAAAGTGAGCATGGAGATGGGAAGATACAATGGACATTCTACTATATAGCACTTTCTAGAATCTTATCTTGACTCAATGTCTCATTTACCAACTTTTGATTAGCAGAATCCACCTTCCTTCTCCCCAGCCAGTCCCAAGAAATTTAACTATAATTCCTCAGAATATTTTATGGCCTGATTTTATACCCATATATCTTCAGAAATAAATTATTTTTCTGTGTTATTCCTCATAGAAAAATCTTCATTCTAGAAAGAATTTCCATTTGTCTTCCACAGTTAAAACTTAACTGGATGCTTTCTAAAGACTGTCAGGCATTATTCAATAGAGTTAGGAAATCTGAGTCCACTTAGTGTATCTAGGTGGTCTCAGTTTTGGTTTTTTGTTTGTTTGTTTGTTTGTTTTTACTTCCCATTGCATTCTATAGCAACCTACTCAAACTAGTTGAAGAAAAGTAAGATTTATTAGAATCACTGCACAGGTAAGATTTCAGCAAAGAACAACCAACAGAAAGCTATAATTTAAATCCCAAATGAAGTAGGATTATCAAGGCTTGGAGATAGGCAGTAGGCCAGGGGCATTGTCTGAAAGTACAGTGGCAGTGCAGGAAGTAGCTGGTAGAAAGCTTGTTTTTTTCCTGAAGTGGAATGGGAGAGAGGGGCATGCAGAGATTGTGTTAAATGGGGGTCTTGCATGAAGTCACTTCTATCTAGGCTCACCTTCACTGTGTATGAGTTACTGACAAAAGAACAAATAAAATGAGGCTGGCCTAGCAAAAAGGAAAACTAAAAAAGAACAATGTGACAGCTCAAAAAGGAGGCATTAATTACATATCTTGAACTTACACTGAAGTCTCTGTATAATGGAAGAACTGACTCCAGTTTTAAAAGTATGCAACTCTTTGGAAAAGGGTGTTTTCCCTTTCCATCATTTGACACTTTTTCTTACAATCCCATCTTTTTGTCATACTTTCTACTATGTTGCATTGCCAAAATGCTCTTTCCAAACATCACACTGACTGTTACAAGCTTATTAAAGTGCTGACCTGAGTGCCAAAGTCAAGAGAAGGGAAAATGAAATGAATGATATTACTTGTTATAATGCAGTAGGAGACCAGAAAGAATGGAAAGATAGAAAGAACTAGGGAGGGAAGAAAGATATGTTATAAGAGAAGTTATGCTAGGATGACATTGGCTCTGACTCTTCATATTGATGCAACCTGAGTAAGGACTGAGAAGGAGAAGAAATAAATATGAAGAAACCTTTTCCTTCATATAAAATTCTGAATAATATAAGAAAGTCTCTTCATCAACACGTGGGTCCCTACAAGGTCTCTGCCTCCAGCTACTCCAAACATAACCATGTCAGTGGCTGAGCAAGACGAGGCCTCCTGTGACCAGCCTCGCTAAGTGTGTGTCCTTCCTATGAAACTTGAATTATGAGAATCTATTTTCTTCTCCAGTTGTACTTGTTCTGTTCAGATGAGAAAAGCAGGCAGGAAAACAACCTCACTTTTGCATCCTCCACCCCTCAATCCAGGATGCTCTCTCTAATCTGGAGGCTGCACCAGCTTGGCCAACCTTCACTGATGAGAGTTGATTCTAACACAAAAAAAAAACTGCCTGTTTGGAAGGTATCTTAGAGAGATGAACAAGAGAAGAGCTCGAGCAAAGTTTTGATGATTATTTGAGAAACTAATGACTTTTTAATCCTGACTGAAATGTAAAAGGAAGAGGCATCCCATAAAGCTCCAATTATTATCCTGGCGACGTGGGAAGAACAAATTAGGTTCTAGCCATTGAGTTTTACCACGAAGTTTCATTGGTCATTCATTAATTCATTCAAGATTTAGCGAATGCCTTCTCAGTACTAGATACCATGGTTATTACAAGAGACACCAAACAGATGTGTTTCCTGTGCTAATAATGGAACTTAAGGTGCAGCAACAGAGACAGATGTAATATACAGCATAATACAAAATGTTCCTCGGAATCGGGTGGAGGCAGGGCAAGCCAGCTTGCAATGTTGGAGGAATCTCAAAGTGGAGAAGTAGATGCATGATCTGAGGATGTTAAAGGTTTAGCTGTTTTAAAGAATAAAGAGGTTTTCCTTCGTGGTCTATGGGGAATGATTGGATTATGGGATTTTTAGATTTTTAGATTAACTTTATAGCCTACGTAAAAGAGGATACCACTTTGGCTTGTGATCGTTTTACGATTTGCTTCATCAGTGTTATTCTTTTTAAATTCTTGGGTTTGTATGTAGTAGTGAGTGGTTGAGAGAGATTATTTTGTTTGCTTCAGAAATTTCAGTAGGAAGCAAATGTATTAGGAGTATTCAGCAAAAAAAAAAGTAAGTATTAGTGGTTATAAGAAGATATGTCAGGGAATACTACACACTGGGGGTTTCAGGTGGCAGCTGCATGAAACAAAAAAAAAAAAAAAACTTTATGTGCTGGCAACAAGATGACTATTTCCATAGTTAAAGCATGTCTGGTAAGAATGACAAACATTATTATTGATGTAGATTTTAGTTTTTATTTATATTTTGGAGAGGTATAATTACATTTTGATTTTATGTCATTTCTTACGGAATAGACCTGTTATTCTACTGGGGTTGTGTATTGTCAGTAAGCTATGCAATTTGTATTGATATTTGCTTTATCTGTGCATGTTTGTAGGGTGTGTATGAATTAAGGCTCCCAGTGGAGGCAGAATAGCTTAGTGCTTAAGAAATGGTGTTCCTGGAGTGTGAAAGCTCTGAAAGCTCTGAATTCAAATACTGACTTCCCTTCTTGAGTCTGCCAAGCTCTAGGCCTCAGTTTCCAAAAAAAAAAAAAAAAAAGTAAGGTGGGAATTATAATTTTGATGGGAATTAAGATGCTGCTTATAAAATCTTACCTTATATTCAATACGTAGTAGCTCTCTTTTAAAGGTTAGTTTGTCATATAGAGTCATGTTTTGTATCCAGTCATATGGAGCTTTGGAAGTTCAATAGAAATCTCATCTCTGAGGGTGATAATTAACCTGCTGGAGAGATACGGGTATCCATTCTTTGACGGTTGCTAAAATTTAATATGGTAGCATAGAAATTACAATAGATGGAATGAACTAAATATTTCCTTATTTTCTTAATAAAGAATGGTGGTGTTGCCAATTATTTAGGTAACACTGGAGATTTTCAGGATATGCACTTCTGACAACTCATTTAGCTTTCTTAAGTCTGTAGTAGAGCAGGAACTCATTTTTACCTTCAAGTCACCATCACATACTTAGCACTCCGGAGTCTTATGATAGCATTTTTCAAAATGTGGTTCATATGAATCACCCAGGTGACCTGTTAAAAAAATCAGGTTCCTGGCCTTGATGTGTGAAGATGTCTCTGGATTTGAAACAAATACCTAACCCAGCTGATTTTTATCAACTCCTAAGCTTAAGAATGACTGTACCACACAAATAATGGTACTCCTGGTATAAACTATGCTCCCTTAGCTACTCTGTCAGGTTGTGTTTATGATTTCAATGGTAACTTGGGTGAAACATTTATGGGACACACCCTAACACTCTCACAGATATAAAACTTTTTGTTCTCTGTGCCTTAACAACCATTCCAAATCATTTGATTCATAATGATTTACTTTCTCCTCTCATCTTTGGAAACAATGGTCTTTCTGCCTGTTGTAGTAACAACTAATCTGTTACCTTTTCCTTGTTACCCAAGAAAAGGGGCAGGGATGGGAAAAAATGAATAAATGCATGATTTTAACCCATGGAGGACTCCCAATTTCTGCAAACCTCCCTATGGTTGAATTGGTTCAAGCTGGCTTTTCTCTCCCTGGTCCCCCTGCCCTATAGTTCGTAGATCCCTGGCATATATCCCTACATATCACCAAGTCCCAGATCTCTTACATTCTGTCTAATCTCCACTGCAGATCCATTTTGATCACATCGGTCAGGTATTTGACTGCTATCAGATTCTGCTGCTAGAAATCTGTTAGCTACAGGCAGTAAAATTTTGATTTCCAAATTCTAGTTTGTAAATTTACAGGAAAAAAAAAGTGCAAAAAGGCAAGTGGGAGTTGTAGGGTAGAAGAAGATGCCTAAAAAGACTGGGAAGAAATCCTTGCCTTTGAATTGCATGACACAAATAGGCAAGTCACCGATGCCAGTCAGAGGTTTCTGAACTCCCAATGTTGAATCTATATGCACTTACCTTGCTAAGCCATTCTCTATTGCCCAGGCAACATGACAGATCTTGATATTTGAAGTTTTCTGGTTTGGAGATTGATTGGTAGATGAAACAAATGCTAATTTACTTTTGATTAAGACTGTTTTTAGGACATCTTCCTAGCTTTAATGGAAATAGACATTCCTTATACAATCGAATTGGAGATTGCAACTCGAGAAAGCAAAATGTCTTCAGCACCTACTAGTGACCCACAAAAGATCTACCCATTTAACAATTCTAATAAAACCAATGCATATGCTGAAATGGTTTTGCGAGTACTGAGGCATTCCATGGTCTTTACAGAGCACTAGATACACAGGTTTTGGAGGAGATGGAAGTACTGAGTCCTGACTGCACCCCTCACCACTTGAATGACCTTGGACAAGTTAGCTAGCCTCAGTTTTATCAACTGTAAAATGAGAGTAGCTGTAACCTTGGTAAGAAAAAGAAGGTTGTGAATATAGAGCTCTTTATACTGTCCCCGGCATGTAGCAGTGCTTATCAGTGTTCTTTTCCTTTGTCTTCTTGTGCTTGGTTTTTCCCATCTATTCTTTGTATCATGCCCAAGTCTTCTTCAAATGTAACCATATAATACGTTAATTGTGCTTAATTTTCCTTCCTTCCTTTCTTCCTTCCTTCCTTCCTTCCTTCCTTCCTTCCTTCCTTCCTTCCTTCCTTCCTTCCT